>CM040990.1:22792366-22815329 GCA_022985145.1 Pangasius djambal
TTTTTTTTTTTTTTTTTTTTTTTTTTTTTTTTTTTTTTTTTTAAATCCTGAATGGATGCTGTAGTGGTGAGGAGACGTGACGTACCTGCCAGAACCACACGATCTGCTTGCTGGTGCGTGTGTAGTGTTTGTAGATGGTGTTTCGCTGCCAGTCTGCCAGATCGATTTCCTGCATCCCACACAGCAACACCTACAACACACACACACACACACACACACACACACACACGCTGAGTGCATCAATTCAGAAGTAGGGCTGGGCGATATAACAGCAATATCTTATATAATTTAGTTAACAAACGGTCAGCAAAACAGAAGTGTTGCGATAAAACTGTAAAAATGAAGACACATTAAACTGAGTTTGTTGATACATTCACACCAAAACAGCTGCTTTCATTCAGTTCCATTTAGTTTGTAATTATAAAGAATTAGTTATAAAAATATACTGACTATATCTCAGAAAAGTGTATCATGACATAATTATCCTGATGATGATACATCGTCCTATCTTTCAGCCCTGTACAGCTCCTACAAAAATATATCTAAAGAACAATGATGTTGCGTCTCGAATCGATATGTAGTGAATATAATAACGATAAGGGGAGTTACCTCGAGTTCTTTGGCATCAAAATACTGCAGGTATTGCTGAGGCAGGACCTCGTTAAAGCCCTCGAAGAAAGCTTGCGCCTGTTCTTCGACACCTCGGGACAACCTCCACCCAGCTACCAGCCTGAAGGACAGAGAGACAGCGTCAGGGAGCTGTTCTACATCCACCCTACACCCTACACCCTACACCCTGAATCCTACACAATAAGCTCAGCATGCTGCTTATCTGTCTTATTACATCATGGAGTATTTGACTAAAAACATGGCGATGTTAGCATGATCCGTTAGAGTGTCAGTAATGACTGCTAAAAGACACAATGAAGAAATTCCTGGTTGAAGAATTTAAGAGAGAAATGACAAAGTAATGGTGGACTTGTTTACTCGCATGCTGCGCAAGTATGCTAGTGTGCAAGTACGCTAATATGATCAATGACCTACACTTTAACAGAAACAGGACAGCTCAGCTTGGTGGTGCTACAAAAGCGAGTGTAGAAATGGGCGGGGCGATGAAGTAGGAATGAACACGTGGTGTTACGCTGTTTTAGGATATTCATCAACGTCAAGGTGGCATGATGAAGCTGCGTTACTGTTACTGATTATTTCCCTACAACAGCACATCCTGAAGTGGTTTATTCCACTCGTATCATGGTGACTTGGTAACGATTACAATGTCTTATTTATTAACGAACAGCATTTATCCATACTTTTTATCCATTTCTAGTTCCTGCTCTTGTTCATTTCATGTTAGAGCAGCTACAGACAGTCGTTCCTCCCCAGCCTCTCTCTTTTTCTCTCTCTCCATGTTTCTCTGTGCTCACAAAGCGCTGACACTGGAGACTCCTTCCATAAATGTTTAGTTTACTGAAAACGTCACCCCATCAATGATTGCACACTTTAAAAAAAACAAAAAAAAAACGTTTCTGTGGAGTGTCAGCCGTCCAAGTCCCTGTGAATGAGCTGTTACTATAGAAACGATAGCGTATTAGAACGAGCTCACTAATATAAACCTGTGATTTGTAGCTGCGCTGCTGTTATAGAAAATTAATCAACACCACCACCTTCTGACCAATCAGAATCCGGAAATCATCAGCACTTTGGTGAATAACTATAACTGCTGGTGTGTGTGTGTGTGTGTGTGTGTGTGTGTGTGTACCGGATGTACTCCTCCTTGTTCTCCTCTGTGACCAGAATGTCGCCTCCGTCTGGTTTCAGCTCGTGCGTTGTGATCTCCCCGAGGATCTCCTTATCCACTGAGAAGAACATCTCCAGACCACACTCCTCGATGTTGTTGTCTCTGTGTAGACACACACACACACACACACCGTTATGATCATTATTACATGTGTAACGTAATACCTAATGTACCTAATGTGTGTTTATCATCACTAGGTGATATCACACTGTGTGTTTTATAAGATGCCAGTGTGTGAGCACAGAACAAAGCTGCGACACTCACTTGATCCAGATGAGCGAGTTGTAGAACTCGGGGTCGATGGACTCGAGGTCTTTCAGAGCCAGAGGTTTGTTAAGGATACGTTTATAGAAAGGCAGCGAGAAGCCTGTGTCAATGAACTTCCCGTGGAACAAAGCCTGAGGAAACATGCAGCATAATGAATATCAGATATTCACATATCTAGATTTGAATAGTTCATTCAAGATTAGATTCAAATGATGCCATTTTAGGGGGCCAAGCACCAAAGATGAAGGAGTCCTGTACTGTAATTTTTTTTCTTAATAGGGGGCCAAGCACCAATTACTATTGTTATGGGATCAAGCAACAATATTATACATCAGCCATCTGAGTGGCCATTTAATTAATAATACAAGTCTACAAGTTGCAGGAGCTGCACATACAGTCGGGCTATTTTAAATCACCTCAAGCCAAAAAAATTCTTTGAACTCCCAATTTGTAAATTTCTACGTTCAGCTAATTTGTAAACATTTTACCGCAGCTGCTGAACAAACCTCCAAAATCTTCGCATCTGTGTTTGTTTGCAATGAAGAAATTGCAATTAATGCTACTTACTACTGACATTTTTATTACCTTATCATTCTTCAAAAGCATGAACAGAAAAAATAGTGAATATCATTTGTATCAAATTAATAACAAGAAGACCTGTCAGTAGTTATTGGATTTGGTTTTCAGCCCTGTGTGTTCTGAGTTTCATTTTTAGCCAAAAACACATATATGAGATAGTACATGAATCGCAAAACTCTGTGCTAGCACATCCTGAATGATTAAAAAAAAAAAAATACAAAAGATTGGCACAAGCTTATGAAATTGTCTTTTTATGTAGAGTCAGAGATGAGTGTGGCGGTTACCATGGCGATGAAGCGGCCGATGAAGCGGAAGTATTTGAGGTGGTCTGGGTTGATGGATGAAGCTGGGTTGATCTGCAGGCAGTAGTTATCCTTGCCAGCGTATTCAAACAGGCAGTACATGGGGTTCAGAACCTCGTGGGACAACAAGAAGAACCACTCCCTACAGGAGACGTCAGCTTACGTCACACTATGCTGCATCACTCTACATTACGTCACACTGTATCACATCACTTTGCATTACTTTTACGTCACACTACATCACATCGCACTATAATCACGTTGCGTCACATTATGCTGCATTACTCTACATTACGTCACACTACATCATATTACGTCACACTATGACGCATTACTCTACATTAGATCACACACTATCACATTACGTTATATATCAAATGCTCAGTCTAGTAAGATGGAGATGTTGTTGGAGATCTTGCCTTGCTACACCACCGTAGTCGAGGCCTTCCTCCCCGGGGAAGATGATCCACAGTCTTCGGCGAAGGTCTTGGGGATTAATGCTCATTATCTAACACAGACAATGTCATTTAATAATTAATTAGGGAAATAACATATAGCTACGCACACACACCTAATCTATCATTAGAAGTTAAGCAGTAATACTGATAACTTTATAGACTCTTTACAATAATTACCATAACAACTCCTGTTTAGCACCGTGCCATCACACACTCTCCTCAACAAAACTGTGGAGTTGTTCAGTCTCTCAAATAGACTGATGTGATTTTTTAAACTGTACCACTGTTATATAAACACAGTTGGGGCACTGTGTGCAACCAATATACTGCTTTAATTTCATTACATTCTCAAGGGTTGTCTAAAAAAAAAATTACAATACATATTCAAATCTGTTGATAAATATGGATGGAGCTCACCTGCTGGAAGGAGTCTTCGAATAGCGATTTGCGGCTCACCGTGATCTTGATGTGCTGCGGCAACGCTAATTGCTACCACGAGAAAAAACCTTTTAATAAATGGCCATAAACAGGGGAAGCAAAATGTTCATTTTGTACTGTTTAGGTTAGACAGAAGTAAAGGAAAGGTGAACTCTGGTTTGTATATTTCTTTCATTCTTAATAAATAACATTAGAGTTAATGAGTAATTATACAGTTAAGCGGTGTTAATGAGTACACACCTGACACCAGAATTTGAAGTACTGGACTTTGGCTTTGAAGTCGCGCACGTAGGTGATCTGAGGGCCGTTTTCACTGAGGAGGAAGGACAAATACATATGTCAAACACATACTGTATAACAGTAGCATAGCATCTATTCCTATATAAAGCAACTTCAATCCCATTTTTTAACATATCTCGGGGGTTTAAACAGCTACCCAGCTGATAATCTTATCTTGTGACTGAAAGGCTGTGAGTTCAAATCCCAGAACTGTTAGCCCTAAGGCACGGATTGGCTTCTCTCTCTACTTTTTACTTTTTAAGCGATCTTGGATAAAAAGCAAAAGCCAGAAAATAAGCACAGGTAAAGTTTAGACTGAAAATGGCTTTCAGTTATCTGTAATAAAAATGTAAGAAGCTCGACTGAATAAAGCTTTTTCACGTTTACTAATGAGAGTACAGATCCAGTGGATTTACAGACGAAGTCACAAGGGCAAACTTCACCGCTCTGTAACATGATCTTCCTGTTATAGGAGTTTCAGTATGATGGAATTTAATTTACTGTACACAAAGAGAAAGAAAGCAATAAAACACTCAGGGTCATGCTATTACAGGATAATAATCAACGACGGGGTGGTGTGCTGAAGCGGATACACCCTGTCACACCCTGAGGTCTTCCTATAACACAATGTCTCGAAGTGGTTTATTCCTCTCAGACCATAGCGATTTACCAATGACGTATTATACTTTTTATAATCTTAACAGTTACATTAGTGTTGGGAAACAAGTTACTTGCTTACATTAGAGCGGCTATAAACAGTCGTTACTGCATTTTCAAATGAAGTTTGAAAAAAAAACAACAAAACAAATAAATGCAGTTTATGTTACAAAAAAAAAAAAAAAAACACACACACACACAAAGCGTAAACTACTTAAAGTTACAGCTTTACCTCTGACAGTTACAAAGCGCTGACACTGGAGACTCCTTCCCTAAATGTTACATAAACATCTCCTTACAGAAAACTGCACCATATCAACGATTTGTATTTGCTAAATAACAAAGTTTAAGGTTTGTCACTGTTACCTTGCAGTAAATAAGTTGACATAAACGTGTTTGAGAAACTGTATTTCTGAGTGGACTTTAAAGTGGTCACTTTAGTTCGTTTATTACTTCTCTCTATATATATATATATTTTTAAACACACTTTTATTTTCTAGCTTTTGTAATTCTTAATATCCTAATATTTTTACGATATGTCTTTAGAGAAATTTGGCCAATCAAAGTTGTTTTTAGATGTGCATATTTATATGTGTATATAAATAAATTTGACTTGACATGTCTTTTGAAGGCTTTTGTCCTTCATGAAGACATGAAGGCTCTTATTCGGCTGAATGTGTGTGCGTGTGCGTGTGTGTGTGCGCGTGTGTATTTAAGGCTCACAGTGATGATTTTCCCGTCCGCGGGTCGATGTAGGTGGTGGTTCTCCTGTTGTGATCCACGAAGTACGGAATCCCTTCCACGGTGAACCTCATCTCCCAGCCCTCGGGCAGCGGCTTCTCATTCAGCAGCCTGAACAGATCAAAGGTGAGAGGCTTCGAACGAATGTAAAATCTGTCATATGCAGTACAATATATGAACAGTTGGTAAAATTTTTTATGTTTACATGAATTCCTTTCTTTCTTTTTGTGCGGATTTCATCGCCATTTTCTCCCAGGACAGATACCAGCAGGGGAGGTGAATGCTAGTATGTACTTCCTCTGAGATGCATGAAGCTAACCTCTGCATCTTTTTCAAACTGCTGCTCATGCTACATCACAGGGCAGCGTAACTGATGCAGAGATAAGCGCTATCTGCCCTCTTCTGCATACGTGAGCTCACAGATTCCTGTGATTGGCTAGTGGTTGACAGGGGACAGAGAGTATGCCCCTCCCACCCAGATGTCACGGCTCTCGACTCCTGGACACTGTCAGGATTCGATCTAGTGATCTCCGGACAGTACGGCGAACGCTTTTCTGTTGCACGACTGTTTCACCAGAATTTTAAAACGATCCATTCCCACTTGATCGGTCCCTTCAAATCTGAGCAAAATAGTCTAATTTGATAACTGCGCAAGTTCATACACTTAGCACTGAACATCCCCAGTTCTCTCCCCTTGCACCACTGTGTACCATTCTCAATCAAGAATCCTCATTAGAATATTAGGCCACGCCCACCCAGACAGTTCTCACAGCACTGTCAACATTTTAATTCGAAAACATCTTTATGATTGGTCTGAATGTCATTGTGCTTTACCAACCAATATGAATAGCAGTAGTACTCATGTTTATGTAAAAACACATGATAAATCATTAAACCCTGACCCCTGAGTGCGAGGATCCTCCCACTGCGTGGAACGAGTCGGGTGGTGCACAAAATACACTCGGCCAGTCGCGTCCGTTCTCTTCTCTGAAAGACAGAGCCAAGACCAAATAAATGACAAATAAAGAACAGTGTGGCCGGTGCATCATTCAACAATCTTTAACCATCCAAGTCTGGAAAACAATGCTGGAATTCTGAGAATAATATATCAAGCAACTCACAACAACACAAAGCGCAGCATAAAACATAGTAGAGAATTATTTTTACCCCATCCATGTGGCAGTGGGCCGAGTGGGTCGTACTCTACGTTCTGAGCAGCTGCCGTCTGATCCTGCACCTTCACAATAAACAGACATTTTAAAGAGAAGCTAGAGAAGCAGAACATCACGATCATAAAAGGCATTTTTGAACTTTAACGAGTTTAAGGTTTGATAATGAGACCAGTAACACAGTTAAAAAAAAAACAACAACAAGCCAAGCAGATGAAAAACGTCATCATTTCAAAGATTACAACATTTGAGAAAAACAGTTAATTATAAATCATGGGAAAAATCCTACGGATAAAATATGATAATGGCATAATGCACTAAAATCCAATCACATGCTTTTGCTACACAGTTTTCAGGCTCTCTGTGATTGGTGGAAAGCTTTTCAGGACGTCTATAAAAAGCAATGTGATCCTGCTTAAAAATCCAGATGTGCTTGTTTTCCCAAATGCATTAAGCTATCATGTTAGTTGTCACCTTAGCTATGAGCCTGTAGTTTTTTTTTTTTTCTTCAAGTGCAAAAGAGAGTCCTGGATGTTGTCATGAGCCCACTGAACTGAAATGACATTCAGCATTACTGCGTGTCTCTTATAAGGAAGTTTATATGAAGATTTTTAATTAAATAATTAAACCGCAGGATTCATGTGCTAGCTTTATTTACAACGTACACGTTTATATATACGTACAGTTCAGTAGCGTGCTATTAACTCATTAGTGTACAGTTTTTACTTCATAAATTAAATGGCTCACGGACACATGTGCCTTGTACCAAAAAACAACAACAACAACAACAACAACATCAACACCACCACTCTGACTGGCCTGAATCTAGATACAGAGGTGTGAAATTGAGACATGCTTCCTAACTCATCAGCTGAAAAGTGAATCATGGCTATAATGGGGAAAAATGCTGTGTAATGTAACTCTAGTTTAAATGTGTGTGTGCGCGTGTGTGTGTTCCTCACGCCGTAGATGAAGCGCTGGTTGAACTGATGCATGGCCCCCTCTAACTGGCTCCTCTGGTGCTGCCACTGTTCGTAGTTGCGCACCGTCTCCACAGTGGGACGCTGCCATGTCGTCGTCCGGCTCATGTGATCTACAAAGTATATGCGTCCCGAAGGGTCCAGGCGCCGCTCCCAACTGCGACACACGACACAGCACATTAGTGTAAGTGTGTTCAGGCAGCTGCTGGTCATCTAGCGTTTCACTGCCACTCTAATGGCATATTATTGGCATTTTATACTTGGCATTTAATTGGTATTATAACTGTTATAACATTTTAAGACACATTTCTATCTCAGTAATTCATTCTACGTCTCTTTCTCTCAGTACTTTAATCATCAGATGAAGCTGGAGCTTTACCCAGGAGGCAGAGGCTCAGGTCTCTCCCACGACGTCCTCTTCTCCACATGATCCACAAAGTACACACGGCCGCTCTGGTCCACTCGCTGCTCCCACCTGCAGCCACACACACACACACACACACACACACACACTTTCATTATTCGTTTTTTTCTGCATGCTCCTGCCTCAGTGAAATGATTGTTCAATCTATCTTCTAATCATCGCGAAAGGGATCATTTATTCATCACTTCTGCACAATCTCTTTCAATTTGTTTCCGAATTCAGGTTTTTTTTATCTTGTAAAAAAAAATTAAAAATTTGTTAAGACCTCAAATATATCTGTCTATAAGTTTCACCCTTTAGAAGAAGACATTATACAACAATGTTTAATCCCGAAAGCCTTTAGATTTTACACTTTATAAAAAGCAAAACATCTGATTCCGGGTGCTACGTAAATCTGTTTTTATTATTTTTCAGTTTTTTTCTTCTTGGTTTTCTGTTACAAACAGAATTTTATATGATTTTCCATGTTGTATGATTAATATAATAATAATAATAATAATAATAATAATAATTCAAATTCTTATTATCTATTTTAATTTCCTTGTGAAGCATGCTGAGCTTCATTTTATGCATACAAATATAAAAATAATTATAAGTAGCACTATTACTATTATTATTATTATTATTATTGTTATGCTGCTCTTTTTTTTGGGTATATTACTGACGAGCTAACTAACCAATTATGTTCTTGTAACTACTGGAGTAGCATTAGAGAGC
The DNA here is from genome assembly GCA_022985145.1 of Pangasius djambal. Lineage (NCBI taxonomy): Eukaryota > Metazoa > Chordata > Actinopteri > Siluriformes > Pangasiidae > Pangasius > Pangasius djambal. The sequence goes on from CM040990.1 coordinate 22,801,176, forward strand.
AGAGAGAGTGTGTGTGTGTGTGTTGTACCCTGGTGGCAGAGGCCCGGTGTTGGTGATGGGCATCCGGGTGGGCAGAGGGGCGACAGGGGCGATGGGGGCGACAGGGGCGGGGTCAGGGGTGGTGTTAGGGACCTGCACTGGTGTCTCTGGCTGAGTCGAGCTGCTGCTGTCTGTGACTGAACCATTAGTGGGGCATGCTGGGAAAATAACCAGATGCAAAATCGAAATAAATATTAAAATCGTGAGAACTGTGTTCATGGTGTAGGACAGGACTCTGTCGGGGAACACAAGACAGTAACGACATCAGCACTGACCTGGAGAAGACAGCGGTCGGCGTGGGGTGGGCGGCGGTGGTCGAGAGGGTCTGGGTGGCCTCTGGGGTCGTGACCCCCGATTCGAGATGGAGGGAGAGCCGGTTCCGTTGACGGCACGTCCGTTAGGAACGTCCACCACGCTCGGAGAACCCTCTCTGCTCCTCCTGAGACGAAACACACACAGCTGAGTGACGGTTTCTAACCAGCAGTGATGTTTATAACACACGGCTAAGGGTTACCTCGTGCTGACGTCCTCGTTGTGCTGCGACTCTCCGTTTGTCGTGGCTGAAACTGAGGAAAAATATTCATCAGCATCTCAGATCGGGTTTGGATTATAATCATAATGCTGGTGCATTAACGATAATTAATCAAGTTAATTACACTGAACTGTCTTGTGATTGGATGCCATGGCTATAAAAATACTGGATTCTGATTGGATGACAGCGGTCTTACATTCAAACTCCCGTTACAAAGGTCTAGACCAGTGCTTCGGATACTGTGTAACCATGACAACAAGCATAAATAACTTTATATTAGTCTCCTATTTATTTGCTAATGCCTTCGCTATTAGGGCTGGGCAATACGATATGATGAAATAAAATATTGGTATCATAATGTCACAATACACTTTTCTGCGATATCCTGATACCTTTTTATTTATTTATTTAAAAAAATAAATTACACTCACTTGAAGCAGCTGATTTGATGTTAAAACACTTATTATAATATACTGCCTAATAAAATACTTAAACCTTTAAAATGATAAATCTTTAAAAATGTGTTGGGATGTGTTTGCCTCTGCCTCGTCTGTCACACTTCAAACTATGTGTGTGTGTGTGTGTGTGTGTGTGTGTGTGTGTGTGTGTGAGAGAGAGAAAGAGAGAGAGAGAAAGAGAGAAAGAGAGAGGGAGAGACTCACTCTTGTTATTAGCCTCAGCAGAAGCGAACGCTTCCGGGTCGACCTGCATGCCGTTCAGACAAACAGACAGATCTCCAACAACGTCTGTCTGCTCCTTGTCTGCATACAGCGGCAACATCTGTATCACGTCACACACTGTATACACACACACACACACACACACACCAGGAGAAAAGTCAGGATGATGAAATTCTGACTGATGATTACACATAATTGCCAATTTCTCTTGAATTCTGACACTCTAGTCATATCTACGCTTAACAGTAGTGTAATAACACACACACACACACACACACACACACAGAGCCTTGAATAAACAAAGTAGTAAATCATGTGTGCCACTAGGCGTGTGTGTGCCTTGACACGCCACTTCTGAGAGAAAATGAGCTTCTGTATTTGTGACGTTCAGTACCTGTTTTGGAAGAGGAACTATAAAGGTTACTGGAAACAAAAAAGGGTGTGACTGACCCGCAAATTAGTGACTCATGAGTTTTAAAAAAATATAATGTACACATTTACTGACACTTTTGTTTTTAAGAAACAAAATTTGACAAAGTTGTCTAATGAGTCAGAATTTGAATGTGTAAAAAATATGAATTATCTTGTATTCGATTTATTACATTTTATTAAACTGACTTCTTTTTTTTTTTTTTTTGGGCACGCACTATAATGCACCCGAGCTTTCCGTAGAAAAATCTCCCATAATGCTTTTAAACCTGCATCAGACCTACGGCATAAACGGCTGGAGAAGTGTGTACAGTCCCTCGTTTCTCTCCCAGCAGCACTGAAATGAGGCTCAGCAGGTCACACAAGTTCACCGGAATGCACTGAACGCCGCGCACGGCACACGCCACTCACAGGAAGTAGACCAGGGGCGGTTTATAAGGCTTTACCTCTCACAATCGCACACAATCGCTACATATCCTGCTCTTTAGTACGGGTCAGAAATGCTTTTCATTGACCCTTATGAGGAATGTAACTCGGCTGGCACTCGAGCATTGTTCTCCAGATCAGGAAAATTACTTTCACACCTCAAAAGTCTGACGTATGATGAGAATTCATCAGAGCTGGGATCTTCTGACAGCAGGATGAGCACGCTACTGAACACATGAGTGTCACTACTGTAGGCTGCAGATCCTTGTAACAACCGACCCCACTCTCCCCTATACGTTGTATAAACGTATAATACATCTCCATGTGGTAATTGAGCAGATGCTGCATGTACATGCTTCAAGCTGAACGAGACATATTTCGAAGCAGAATTATGCAGAATGCCGTGCATAGCATAAAGGGACAGCAGTTAACTGAATCAGTTCCTCCTTGCATGTGCAACGTACATCCTTCTGCTTAAAACCCAACGTCACCACGGGATGCGATGGGGGAGGGGGGGACACAAACACAAACACAAACACAAGCCACGTCATATGACCCGAGGTCTTCTTACAAAAACGACACGTATAATATCGCTGACGTCCGACAGGTAACGCTTATACTAATGACAAGTACATTTGCAAACACACACACAATGACCAAACAAACACTGGGCAGAGGATATGGCAACAACAACACACACACACACACACACACACACACACAATTCACAAGAACCCAAAAAAGTCAAACAAAGACCCAGTCAGTACTCAAAACACTCACTGTGTCATGCTCATGTGAGCGCGCGCACACACACACACACACACACACACACACACACACACACACACACACACGTTTGTTTTTCAACCTTTGAGGACTTTCCATTGACATAATGATTACTTACTGTTTTAACTACACTTAAACTTAACTCTCACCTTAACCTGAGCATGGAAAAGGAAATATTTTGGCTCTTTTTTATTTATCAAATAAGATCTTGTATTACTGTGAAGGGTGTTTCACCCTATGATCATCATCTAGTCTAAAAAAAATATCACGGTTGAATGTATCCGTGTATCTTTGTATAAAAGTCTTTTTGCACGTTCCTGTCCTGCATCGTTTCCAGCTCTTGCTCAGGCGGCGTCACAGGGCAGTGTAACACGCTCGCAGGAAAGAGCTGTCTACCCTCTTCCACATACATGTGCTCGCAGATGCAGTGATTGGCTAGTTTCTCTGTGATTGACAGGGGAGTGAGAGCGCATGCCCCTCCCACCCACACAGTAGGGCCAGTTTTGCTCTCATGACTCTTGGCCACACAGATGGCTTTGGCATCGTCAGGAGATTGTGAGTTCGAATCCCAGCGATGCCACAGGTGTTTTCTGTAGCGCCCCTGTAATTTTTAAAATCTAGTTACGCTGATAAAAATCACAACCCACTGTTATCAAAATGATTCTGTTTCCTACTGAGTTTTAACCGTTATTAGCTGGTATGACTGGTCCCTCAATGACTCACAAACAAGTCACGCATAAATAACGACAGCTTGAACGTAATGACAAATTGTTGCTGTTTAAACACACTTAAATAATGTTCATGAAATAAATCTGTGCGGTTAAAAGGAGTCCCTGGCTACAAAACCATCTGAGAAGACCTCCTTTAGACACACACACACACACACACACACACACGGCTACACTGTCTCCATTATAACCACTCCTACACCCTACTCTCTCTTAGTGTTCCAGTGACACAACTGTTTTGCATAATTTATGTATAGATTTAAATATACTTGGTCCGTGTGTGTCTTTATTTTCTTTACACACTGTGTCATTTATAACAGCAGCTGCAAACCGCACGCGCTCACTTTAACGCGTTACTGTTTCTATAGTAACAGCTAATTCATGAGGATTTGTAACAGTTCAGAAAATGCGTGGGATTGCTGATAGGGTGACGTTTTCCATGAGGAGAGGAGGTTTATGCAGGATTTATGGAAGGAGTCTCCAGTGTCAGCGCTTTGTAACAGTCAGAGGTAAAGCTGGAACATTAAGTTTTACGACATCTTCAGGACAGAGGAGTTTGCACCTTGTGTTTATAGACTGTTTGTAACACAAGGGAGAACGGGAACTAACTTGTTTCTTGGGCATAAACGGATAAAAAGCATGACGTAAAAATAAAACGGATAAAAAGCATGACGTGTGGTTCTTTAATTAATAAAATGCAGTAATCACTGACAAACTGCTGTAGTGGCAGAGGAATAAAATATTAGCTCTGTATCACTAACTCTGTTTCATTGTTGATTATTTTCCTACAACAGCATGACCCAGAGTGTTTTATTCCTCACTCAGGCTTCATTATCACTAAACAGATCATGATTTTTGTTATTTATTTATTTTTTAAAACCTGAACTAGGTGAGCTTACTTCCTGAACAAACACGGTGATAAAGAGGGAAAAGTTTTCCAACACGAGGGCCAGGTAAATCTTATCACCACGTGTTAGCATACGATGCTTGTACACTCAACCAGGTTCGGTTGGCTTTTCTGGTTATTATCGCACTCACGCTTCATGTCATTGCTCTTGAGCGTCTCGCTGATGTCGAGCGTGGTCACGCCCAAGACCACGTCGGACTTCAGCGTCTTCTGGCTCCACACGCGGAAATTCAGCTTGCTGAAGGGTGACACGGTGCTGCAGACGAAACACAAAGTGTGTTAGTAACTATTACACCATGAATTCTGGATTCTGATTGGTCAGAAAGTGTCGATTAATTTTCTATAACAGCAGTTCTGACAGTAGCAGGTTTATGTGAACGTTTCTGTAGTAACAGCTCATTCAACATAAATAAACTTTTATTAGATTTAAGGAGACTTTAAGTTAACATTTACAGAAGGAGTCTCCAGTGTCAGAGGTAAAGCTGTAACTTTATGTTTCAGTACGGAGGAGTTTACGCTTCAAGTTGTGTGTGTTTTTTTTTAATCTTATTAACTAGAATGTGAGTGAGAACACAAACTGACTCGTTTTGTGGACATTAAGCGTTACTGTGAACTGATACGGTTAGCTCGGCTCGCTTTACTGTGTTAAATACAAACAGTAAACATTAGAAACACTCTGGGTTCGAGCTCATTTGACCAAAAACTGAAAGTGTTTTCACATACAGTCCACTGGAAAGGAACCCTGGCGTGTTCACACTCGGGTCCGAGAGCGTCTGAGAGAACCTGTCTCAGTCCGCTTTCGAGTGAGCCCTAGTGAGGAAGTGATTCGAATCTGAATCGACTCACTGCAGGAAGTGAATCAAACTCGCCGTGTGTTATGGGTTTGTAGACACGAGCTGCTAAACTGAGCCAAAGCACTGAGCTGTAGCGCCGCAGAAACGCCACGAGTTCTGGAGACTCGGATGAACAATTAGAGAAAAACGATGGATGTGATGCTCGAAAATGCTTTAAACCCGTTATTTATATAAATATTTAATAATTTATTTAGCACTAGCTCTGTGCTCTATGTGCTCCAGTGATTTTTATGATTTGTGTTCATACAAATGTGGTAAAGTATTTCTAATCAACGAATTAAAGTTTTAAGAGGATGTTTTCATCCCTTCTGCTATTTGAATCAAACAACAAATGACTCAAAAGAATCACTTTCACCCAGCAAACAGACTTATAGGTGTGAAAGTGCACTAACGCTGTTCTCCTGCTCCGTAGATAAACACAGACTGTCCTGTATGCTGAACCGATCGTGCCATAATCTCAGTGTCGAAATCTACGCACCTTTCCTCTCTACGAGGTCTCCTCTCCTTTTTTTTTTTTTTTGACTTATTTACATTCATTTGACTTGAAAAAGTCACGATTCTGTGTCGTTGCCATGGCTACTTTCATCAACGTTACATCCCTATAACACCCAGCAAAGCATTACGCAACGTATACGGCGTGATTTCATTTGCCGTTAAAATAGAAATAAATTTAAAAAAAACATCCTGTCACGAAGCAGCTGAGTTCGTGAATCAGTTATTCTTTTGTGATGGTGATTCTTTTGTGCTCAGTTTGGTGTTTTTCTCTGTCCACGATGTCGTTAATCACAATATGAGGCATTTTGTGAATGAGTGTAAAATGCCAGCGGGTTGATTACTGAAACTATTTCAGAGCACGATCTAAAAATAATGTGACTCATGATAAAAGGTTACGCAACTATAATGATATGAAATGGTGTGTGTGTGTGTGTGTGTGTGTCTGTCTACACTCACACAGTGAGAGGATGCGTCCACTTGGGGCTGTTTGTGTTGCTGCACTTCTCCGTCTTCTTGGACTGGCCGTCTACAATCACCTCCACGTACAGACTTTTACCGAACCAGTTCTTCTTGCTCTCCTTCAGCTTGGCGGACACCACTGCAGAAACGAAAGACGAGAGGGTTATCAGGAAATCGAGAGCGAACAGATCAGCTTTTACTTTCAATATCAAGTGTCTCGCAGAGGAACCTTTATAGAGGAGCAGAGTGCACAACTGACCGGATCAACTTTTTTTTTTTTTTTTTTTTCTCAAAGAAGACCTTGCATCGCAGCTTGCAAAGCTGAGAAAGGATTTCAGGAAAATGCTGAGTAACATCGAGCGCAGCTCATGAGGCGAGCGATAAACATAAATATGAAGGACGCTCTGTTCATCTTGTTACTGAGCGAATATAAGAAATTTACGACTTGCTGAATCAAAAACGTTCCATTCGCAATATTCAAACCTTTCCACTCCTGCAAGATGCGTTTCTTCTCAACTATCTTCATCCAGTTACCTTCCATATCATTAAATGTAAACATAAATGGATAAAAAAGTATGATGTGTCATCTAAAAAATTGTAATCAATGGCAAATTGCTGTGGTATAAGAGGAATAAAACACTTGCTGTTAATAAAGGACATGCCGTTAGATGAAAATAATCAGCTTCGGTGTGCTAACGGTAGCTCCGCTTCATCACACCACCTCGCTGTGGATTACTTTCCTCTAACGGCACGACACGGACGGTTTTATTCCTTTTTACAAGGATTTTTTATCAGGTATATAATCACAGCTGTATGTCATTGGAGTTCTGCTTCTAAAGAACTGACACCAGCTATTTATTTATTAATTATACAGTGCACAATTTGTCCCATGTTTTATTAAATGTGCATCTTGGCTGGAAAAAAAATACGAACAAAGAATGAATAATAAATAATTAAAAATTCAGGACGTGTCATATATAATAGAGAGAGAGAGAGAGAGAGAGAGACAGAGCAAAAGAGAGCGTGTGCGAGAGAGAGAGAGAGAGCACGAGTCAAAGAGCGAGAGAGTGAGAAAGAGAGAGAGAGAGATGAGGTACCAGTGATCCGTAGCTGAGCCTTCATGGGGTGGCCATTGCCAGGGCCTGGTCTGGGAACAGTGGAGGCCATGGAACAACGCCGGGCCTGAGACCTGGACGACACACACACCCACAGACACACCCACACACACACACACACACACACACACACACACACAAAGCTCGTATGAACTTTCAGCCTCGGGATTAATAATTTATTGATGTTCATGTGGCTGCACTTTGTCACAACTAACCCTGAGGAGGAATATATAAAAACACATGTAAATAAAGTGTGTAAAAATAAACTGTATATATACAGTATACACACACACACACACACACACACACACTTTGGAAAAGTATTTAACTATTCAGAATTAAAAAAAAAAAAAAAGTTATTACTTTAATGTTTTATTTATTTATTTGTAATCAAAAGAATGAATTAATTTAGTAGCTTATTTATTTGTTTCTTTATATATGTATTAATTTTTAATTAAAATTATAGAAATATGGAAAAATCTTAGTTTATTAAATAAGTTTTTAAATAAGTTTTTTAATTAGTACTTTCTGTTTACTGAAACAGTCCAATGTAGAAAACTGAGATAAGAAACAAACTGAAACTAACTCGCTGCTCGTGAGTTTTGCGCAATCGGTGAAGCACCACGATGTTTAATAAATAGGGAATAAAACACTCCGTGTCATGCTGTTACAGGAAAATAATCAAAGTCAGGGTGTAATCGTTGATATGGTGATGTTTGCTGTACGGAGATGTTCATTTAAGATTTCTGGAAGGAGTCTCCAGTGTCGCAACTTTAAGTTTCTGACATTTTCAGGACAGAGGAGTTTACGCTTCTTTGCGGTTTCTCAGTAACATGATGAGAACCTGGCGATGGAAAGCGGTTTATAGCTGCTATAACGTAAGTGAGAACAGGAACCCACTTGTTCCTCAGATGTTCCACAACATTAAATGTAATTATAATCACATTGTCGTTCTTTAGTAAATTAAAAAAAACACCTAAGAGCTGGTAGATTTCTGTGGTCTAACAGGGATAAAACACGTGCTGTTATAGGAAAATAATCAGCTTGAGGTGGGAGCAGTAAGTGCACTTCATCACACCAGGCTGTTGTTGATTATTTTCCTCCAGCAGCACGACGCTGAGAGCTCAGGAAGTAGTTGTTGTTGATCTGTACTGTATGTGTGCTAACTGCAAACACTGTGTTGGTAAACTTATAAAAGAAACATTAAATACAAAAAAATGTTTCTTTCCTCTTTAGATATTGTGTAATAATGTTTAAAAAGTTTTAAAACTCGAACTAAAAGTGAAACTTCTCAGTAAAATCAGTAAAAACGCCAAACACTCAGACTAAACGTCTTACCGTTTCGAGTTTTGAACGTTTTATTTAAAAAATTACCCGTTAAATCTGTTTAATTTAAAGGTTTTACTCATGTATCTGTTCAATAAATCTCCAGCTAGCAGATTTGATAAACGGAATATAAACTACACCATAAAAACTAACTACGGAGAAGAGTTTCGCCCGAAACTTGAGGCACCTGCCTGGTGAGTAAATGTCACTGGCGGAGTCTCAAATACTTTCCCACTCCCTACGCACGCGCACTACATAGCGCACAAAATAACGACACCAACCGCCCTATGTAGTGCACTACGCATTCAATTGGAACTCGCCCACTATCGCTGACAGCGGAGAGCTAATAATGACAGCGTTGTTAACTTAGCTTAGCCAACGACTACATTCACAAACATGTCGAGAACAATTATTTATTTCTAAATAAACTACCCTACCTTAATAGTGCTGCAGATCAAATATGAAGCCCAGACGCCTCCTTGTTTTTTTTTAATTATTTTTGTTTTTTTTTTAATCCTCCGGCTTACTTCGAGAGATAAACTTCCGCCATGTTCCTGTTCCCGGTCGGTCTCACGTGACCGGAAGTAAGGCGGGGCGACTGATTAGCGCCATCTAGTGTCATGAATGAATCAGAGAGAGAAACAAACAAACAAACAAATAAATAAACAAACAAAAAGACAGCCTGAAAGACTCTGTAACCGCAGTGATTATAAATAAAAATAAAATAACACAGGAATGGTGCATATGTTACGCAGAACATGTATTAAATGGTTTTATTTGTATTAAATTATTGCTATTTTCTTTGCGAGTTTTCATTTATAGAATCAAACTGTACCGAGCTGTCACTCAGGCCATGTTGTGGAATGTCACTGCCCTCTTGTGGACACAACTTGGCATTACACTAATTTATTTAAAAGCTTTCCTCCTTTTTTTTCTCTCTTTTCTTCAGGAGAATTAAGGGCAATTTTTAGTTTTTTAGAACAAGTTTCTTTTCTTTTCTTTTCTTTTCTTTTCTTTTCGATTTTTTTTAGCAATACTTTTAAAATGTATTGAATTGTCGCACAGGAATTTCACTGCCCTCTTGTGGTCATAACTTGACATTACACCAATATATTTCCCAAACAATTTTTGCCCTTTTTTCTTTCTTCTCTTTTGGAGAATTAAGGAAAATTTAGAGATTTTCGTGGACGATTTCAACTGAATAATCAAAATAATAATCATAATAATAATATCCACCTCCATGATGTCCACAACACCATAAGGAATAGGTATAAAGGTATATAATAGGCTATAATAGCTATAGGAATAGGTATTAAAAAAAGCTCTGTGTTTAAACAGAACAGACATAAATATAAGGTGTTGCAAATGTTGCTCAGTTGTGCAGTAAATCTCCAGCCCATGCACCGCCACCACTCAGAATTATGCTGAGCTTGAAACATATAAAATAATATAACTGTTTATATGAGGTATACAGTTAGAGAATTGAGCTGTATAATCACTTTATCATCATCAATCTTTGGTTAATGTATGACACAAGTGCAAGCTGTTCACTTTAAAACCATTCCCTATACTGTGTACTCAGTTATTCGGAATCTCTGCTGCTTTTATCCCAACGACAGTCTCTCAAATCCACCGATGATGAAGTGGCAGCTCACTTCCATAATCATCTGTCTGTCTTTCTCCAATGGTACAGAATATCTCTCTGCAAAATGTGTGTAGTGTGTTATAAAGTATAATTACTGCGTTTAACATTTATTACTGAAGTACTCCCTTGAGTAAATGTAACTAGTTAAATGTAGCTAGAAACGGATAAAATGTATAACATGCCTTTCTTTTTTTCCCCTTGTTGCATACCAGCTCTGACAGTGAGATGTTATGAGTGTATCAGTGATTGTGATACAAACCAAAACACAACCACAATCTGTTCAAATGGCTGCGTTAGCTCCAGAAGCGTGTCGGTCGACGGTAAGAAAGTTCTCTGCATATAAACTGACTTTGCTGAAATACATTTCCGCACTAAAATGATTTCCTGTGTTCTCTAGGGGGTATATTTACAGACTTCGCAGTTAAGACATGCATCGGATCTGTGATATGTGAGAGCGTCAGTCTAAACCTGGGATTTTCGAAGCTGGTCGCCATCAACAAATGCTGCCACACTGATCTCTGCAACGGTGGACCAATTCCAGGTAGAACCAGGCTTTCTATTTCTACTTCAACACAGCTATTAACACACAACAATTTAAAAAAAATATGAAATATGAAAAAAAAAAAAAAAAAACTCAAAAAGGAAGTCTGACTGTTATCTCCAACGCTTCTGGAGACGTCAGTGGACTTCAGTGTCTCTCAGCTTTTTCTCCTGAAACCAAACACAGCAGTTATCTCACATTCACCTTCTTTGGAGTTTCTGATCACTGAACACTGAAATTCTCAAATCTGCCAAATAATGATAATGGGCAGTCGTGGCCTAATGGTTTCGAGAGTCTGACTTGTAACCTGAAGGTCGTGGGTTCGAGTCTCGGGTCCGGCAGGGATTGTAGGTGGGGGGAGTGAATGACCAGCGCTCTCCTCCACCCTCAATACCACGACTGAGGTGAGACCCTTGAGCAAGGCACCGAACCCCCAACTGCTCCCCGGGCGCCGCAGCTAAAAAGGCTGCCCACTGCTCCGGGTGTGCGTGTGGGTTCACTACTGTGTGTGTGCGTGCACTTAGATGGGTTAAATGCAGAGCACAAATTCTGAGTATGGGTCACAAGTCACTTCACTTCACTACTTTTGATATATTTTGATGTCATCTCTAGGTATATTTGAAGTAGATACTCATATAAAACATACTTCATCATGCTAAATACTCAGGTCTCTGTATTTATTCTGTGTCCACCAATTATTTACGTTTTTATGTGAGCAACTTTTGATCCAGTTACATTATACTATATAATATGTGAAGAATATCTTTTTTTTTAATCATAAAATTATATAAAATTGTATTTCAGTTACTCAGATATCATTTTAACTTGATTTCACTGGGCAGCTTTTCAAGATTCAAGGCTTTATGTGTCTGTTTATTCAGCCAACAACTGAAAATAAGTTGCCTCTATAAACTAACCTGCAAAAAGACAGATTTTTTTAGTTTTATTTTTTTACACCTTAGTTAATAAGTTCCCGTGCGGTGCAGCAGTAAAAGCGTTTACCTTGTGATCAGGAGATTACAGCTTCTGATCCTGATGCCAAGTTTCTCTCTTTTCTGACTCCTTAAATCTCAGAAACATTTCAGTCTTATTCTGTTTCTCTTAAGGAGCATTACAAGACAGATTTGTGGCAAGGTTGATACCTGAATGAAACGCAAGTGAGAATCACTATTAAATCATCTGAGATATTAAAGAAAAACCTGTAAGCAAAGACACTTTCCTGTGGGAAGAAAAAAAAAACCCTGATACACTTAACTGTTGAATTTCTTCCCTTTGCTCTGTTAAGCTGTAGACCAGCGCCCCAACGGGAAACAGTGTCACTTCTGTGTTGGAGAAAACTGCTTAGGAAATGTGCATTGTGAGGGAATTGAAGATCACTGCATCGATGTCCGAGGTAAAACATATGAAAAAATAGACATGTATGTAAGTCTAGAGCGTTACAGTATTAAACACAGGTTGCGGTGAATCCTGAATACGGGATAAAAGAGGAATTTACTGCTGAAATAACTGAGAGTGGAAATGTACCATTTTAGACATTTGGGTGCTTTTGTAAGGTGAAGAGAAACAGAGACGATTTGAAGTAAGGAATAAAACACTTGGGGACTGTTATACAGAATTAATCCACAGCACGGTGGTATTTCTTTCCACATTTATTTATTCAGGTGAATAATAAATGCTCGTGTGTGTTTCAGAGTTTAGGGAAGGCGTGGAGCTCCATTTTAAAGGATGTGCAAGCAAAAGGCTGTGTGAGCTCCCTCCATCCGTCATCTTCACAAATGCAACTTGGAAGTGCTGTAATGGGAACCTGTGTAACAGCACCGAGAGCGTTACACCGAGTTTCCTCCTCATGTTGCTCTTCCTGCTTTCCTCCTTCCTCCTCCACTGAGCTTTACCGTTTATAAAAGTATGAAAATGAGTAATCCCCTTTTTGGAGAACTCATAAATGGTTCTCTCATTTTGTCTCCTCTTTTGTGCCTCACTGAAAAACCCAGCTTTACTGTATCTCTACTTTTCTGTCCTTTCAAGCTCTAAAAACGTAACATTTGTTGATATAAAAATCAAAATACATTCAATAAAATGCATAAAGTTCATAATCTGAGTTCATCTGATGTATCTGATATCGCTCAGTGGAAACTGTAGGTAGATCTCCGTCATAGCTATAACCACACACTACTTTGGCTAGTATGAGCAGAGTTATAGACTGCAAATATAATATATAATATGACTGATTTCAAAGGATGAAACTCTGTGTTAGCAACTCAAAATAAAATAAAAGAATAAGAACAGTAAACATTTTCACACAGACTGAGGAATCGCAACAGAACCACACTGTGACACCAACAGGAAACGTTATCTTGAGCATCTATCAACTGAGTCTAGCTGTCGAGCCTTTTTCTCCTGAAGATAAATTAATAAAATCAAAAAGATCTTGTGCTTTAACCTAGCGTATGAACGATGCTCTTCGTGGGTGTCATGGTAATGCTTCTAACGATCACTCAGGTGAACCTCTGACCCTCTGAGAGAAGGACGAACAGAAGAAGAGCGATAGTCACAGAGAGGTGAGAAGCGAAGGGGAGCGTAGGAAGACTGGAGTGACGCATGTTCAGATGAAAGTCTCTAATGTCCTAAAAAGGTGGTTAAAGGTGCGGCTTGGTCAATCCGCAAAGACTGAGACACCTGTATGGACTCCTCTTTGGGGACCAGGTGATCTACTGACTCAAAGCCAGTCAAAAGCTGTAGCTTCGTGGGATGGTGGATACTTTTTACAGGTGGATTCAGCTGTCTGGTCAGCGCCACTGAGTCCCAAGGAGGCCCAACTACATTCTGCTGAGCGTGTGGTTTCATCCCTGAAAGACAAATGAGCTGACTAAGGAAGTTATTGAGGGAAAACTGGTCCATGGGACTGTTCCACTGCTGCCCAAGTACAGCTAATGCTCATGCAGCACTACGCTGGCTACCGGGTGTGGCTGCCAGACATCGGTACAAATGTGATTCCATTCCAAACCGACGTGGTGACATAGCTTACAGCAGGCTATGGTCGCTGAACCGCTGGATGTCCAGGTGGTGCTCCGAAAATTACGTGGGCTACATAGACAATTGGCGAACGTTTGAGGGTAGGACTGGCCTGATAGGTAGGGACGGTGTCCATCCCACCCGGGAAGGGGCCGCTGTCCTGTCGTGTAATATAGCACA
>CM040990.1:22837362-22899449 GCA_022985145.1 Pangasius djambal
TCTGAAGAAGTCAAACACATGCCTACGCCTGTCTTTAAGAGAAATGAGCTGTTGGCATATTTGTTTCACATCAGTGTTGTCCAGTTTGTCCCGGTGGACATGGCACACAGCAATATTGTTCAGTCTCACTCGTGTCATTGTTGTCCTGAGCCATGTTTTCAGTCTCCTGAGAGCACTGAAACTCCTTTCAGCCTCAGCTGATGAGACTGGGATGAATAAAAGCAGCCTGACAAGGGTTTCAACTCGATCAAACAGGCCTCTCACTTCAACTGCCATTCCTCTCATGATATTAGCCACTTCAGTACTACAAGTGAAAGTGTGCTTGGACCTAAACATGGCTAGTTGGACTTTTCGATTCTCTAGTACAGTATTCATGCCCACATTATTAAAACCATGTATGACTGAGTGGCTAATAGAGCTCTTAGTATACCAGTGCAACCTCATTGTAATACAAAACAAATATCTACATTTACTCTTATAATCACCTTGTTACAAGCCTAGGCCTCACCTGTGACCCTGCCTCTCCACCCGCCTCTCTTCCTGCTCTGTCTGAGCTACTACCTGGCAGGACTGTTTCCGTCTCCTGATAAAATAACACACTGATGCACGCCATATGAACAGTGAGGAAAAACATTTATGGCTTAGTTAAGTGTTATTATTACCATTATTGTTGACACTACACATCTAGCAATTGAGAAAATATTTTAAGTGACTTACACTTTGACTTGTTGTAAAGTAGCTCCTAATGTCCACCTTTCTTTTTCGACTGCTATTCTGAGTCAGCATATCACCAGATTAGCCTAACTGCCAAACACACACACACACACACACACACCCAAACAAATGTTTAGGCTTGCCACAATCACCGTTAATAGGGGATTGTCACATACTGGAAAAATGCACTGTCTCTTAATCAATATGAAACATGATTTGTCCTGTATTTTTTGTGCACAGAACAGAACTGTTGGTATAATGTTCGTGCCTTCCTCACTTACCCGTAGCCTGCATGAGGCACATCTAGTTGACGGCGCTTTGGTGCTTCGTACAACCAGCTGTAGCTACAACCTCTCACATGTTAGCAAGAAACAACAACTCGTAGTAGAGAACAAGATCTGTTTACCGTTTGTGTACCACAAATTGTGCTGCTGCCTGTCTTGGCCAGGAAGCTCTTGTAAAAGAGCTCATTAATCTCATTGATACTTTTCCTGGTTCAATAAAAGTTAAATAAAAAATAAACAAAAACCACAAGACACCAACGAACAACACTGGTTATATACATAAATATGTTTTAATTGTTTGATCAAAATTTTTGCTAAGGACAATTCAGCAGTTGCTGGATATTGCTAGTGTCCCTACTAAATTCTACACCCTTGTGTAGAGCATCAGTAGAGCTCTATGACTATAATAACAGGAAATAAGAAAAGAAAGTGGGCGAAAAAAGGTCAGAGACAGATAAGCACTTTGCATACGTAGTGGACCATCCAGTGAATTGCGGAACAAGATTAGGAAACAACGTCCGTGTTTCCCAGCCACATCTTTATGCATAGTTTACGTTTCTTCATAAACTTCTTCCCTGAACATGAAAGTAAAAACACGACTGGCAAGAGGCATTTCACATGCACTGATCTGCTGATTCCAACAAGATTCTTGATTGTTGATTGTGAAGATTCTTGATTTTTTTTTCTTGCTTAGACAGTATGCTGCAGTGAAATTTACTGTGTGTGTGCGTGTGTGTTGTCCTGCCTTTGTCTAATTAGTGTTTGTAAACAAACCTCTGTAAACGAATTGACATTAGAAATGAAAACCAGACTAAGAAATGCATCAGTCCAGTGGAAGAGGCCCATAAAGCAGCCTCATCATACCGCACTATACATGGCTCTTTGAGCCTCAGTATCGCTGGTCCCCAACACTGGCCTCAAGTACCCCCTGTCCTGCCCATTTCAGCGTTTTTAGGATGTTTTGTTGAATCAGGATATAAAGCTCACAGTAATGGAAAAATAACACAGGATATATCGAAGAGACAGAGTTGTGCTTTTGAGAGAGACTTTACACTTGAGTATTGTTAATTACCTTTGCTAAGTAAAATATAAAGCAGATTTAAGTTGTTTCGCAGAAGCAGATGATAGAAAGGTTCAATTCTGTGCTCTCTTAGGCCAAAGATTCTGAAGAACTATAATGATCACAGTTGATAAAGTTATTTAAAAGAATTGACAGGCATAGGCAATGATACAATAAATCCCTCCCCCTGTGCACAAACCTCCTTCCCCCACTGCACACTAATAAAACTGGACGTCAGATCACTCCCTCAGGACAACCTGTATCATCTTCACAACTTCACACTTCTGCACTCCACCAGCAATGAGGCCGCTAGTGGCTCTTGTGTTCATCTGCATGCTTTTACCCAAAGGTAAGAAATCTCGTGTGTGTGTGTGTGTGTGTGTATGAGTGAGTGAGTGAGAGAGAGAGAGAGAGAGAGAGAGAGAGAGAGAGAGAGACAGACAGACATGTACAGTGGCACGAAATACAGGGTGTCCAAAAAGTCTCCATCAATAGTGGAAATTAACACTTTTTAGCAAAATGTAACTTTATTTAGAAAACCTCCTCTACATAATATTATATATATATATATATATATATATATATATATAAACAAATTATGAAATAATTTGGAAGACATTTTGCTAAAAAGTGGTAATTTCCTCAACATATGGAGACTTTTGGGACACCCTGTACTGTATTCACAGTATTTCACAAGCTGTGAAAGAATGCAACAAAGTGTTACATCCAAGTGAAATATACCAAAATATGATGTTGAGGCTAAAATTAAAAACAATCTTGTTAAAAGGAGTTCTTCTTGTCACTCAGAACACCGACAGCTTCATTTTTACAGACTACAATATAACTACAAATGATAAATCAACTTAAAATTATGACATAGACATGAAACTGTTATATTCGCATGAAATTATGAGGTCAATTATGTAATACTGCATCTCAGATAAGCTGTTTTTAAGCAAATAACACAATAGCAAAGAAATGAGAAAATCTCAAACAATTATTGATCAGAATAAAACCACCATTGTGAAAATTTCGGTTTCATACTAGCTTCATTGACTAATAGATTAATAAAGCAAGATAACTCTACTAGCTACGTACACTCATTAGAAGCGCAGCTTTGGACTGGGCTGAGGAATGGAATGAGCCAATCATTTAGATTTGTCGCAGCTGAATTTGAATTATCATTCGATTGTGAACACACACAGCAAATGCAACTGCAAATACATGTTTAAATGAGCATTGTCTAATTAGCATTTGAGTTCGTATGAAGAGCGGAATATGCTGTCATAAAGCTTTGATTTGGTGGTGTGAGAGCATAAAAGACTCAGCAACATGTGATTAAAACAAAACCAGCTTTAGTGTTCTAGTCCCATGTCCTTAACTGACGTATAGCGTACAGTCACTGGCCGGGTGAGAAGATGAGACCGTCAAGATGTCTAGAAAAATCTAGAAAAATTATCACCTTTTTTTTTGGAAGTATTTAATTTCAATATTTTTCAAAATTTGAGTAAATACCCTGCATAATAATAAAGCTGGATGTTCACAACTGCACAACCTCTGCAGTCCTCCAGCAGTCGCCAGTCATCCTCATGATCATTTACATGCTTTTACCCAAAGCTAAGGAATCTCACATATTTCTGCGTGTGTGTGCGCGCGTGTGTGTGTGTGTATGACATATAATTCAATAAAATGAAATAGAATTAAATAATAATTATTGTTGGTTTAATTTTGGTGACATATGCGACCATCTATATTGTGTTTGATTTTATTATTTTATTTCTCTCTTTAGCTGATGCTGGACTACAGAGCTGTTACACCTGTAATCCCTTGAAGTGTGACAATTATGTTGAGGGGACCTGTCTTCCATTTTTCGATCACTGTCTCACTGCATCAGGTGAATTATTTTTAAAGGCAAATCTGTGCATTTAAAAATATTCCCAATAACTCTTTACCTTATAGATTTTTTAATAATCTATTACCTCTGCAAGAGCAAATCATGAACTATGATAGTAACTATTAGAAACACATTATGCATTACGCTTCTTTGTTAATACATGACCCACCTAGTCTACACACGTGTGAGGTTTCTTTACGTAATCCAGGAGTCAAATACTATTAGCAAAGCACTTAAGGCAAAAAATGATACTGAGACCAATTTTTTTTCTTTTTCTCTCCTAGCTACTGTGGCCAGCAAGAAGGTTACTGTGAAAGCTTGTGCAACAAAGCAGATCTGTGACTTGTCTCAGTCATTACTACCACAACTTGTCCTTGAAGATGTGAAGTGCTGTGAGGGGAAACTGTGTAACGGTGCTGAGAGCTTCACACTGAGTTTCCTGCCCATGTTCATCCCTCTGCTCTCCTCCATCCTCTTCTACTGAGCTCAAAAAGAGCTCACTTAAAGCTTTATCTAGAACATGATTACAAAGTAAGAAAGAAAAATGATTCTCTTTTTCCACTTCACTGTACTGCCATTTATAACATAAGTTCTGTCAATAAATTTTGTTGACTCATAACTGCATTAATGTTTGTGTTTGTCCAGTTAATTTCTCTGTAAAAACATATATGCACTTCTTCCCCATGTTAGCAGCAGGAGCAGTATGTTAGCAGCAGGAGCAGTATGTTAGCTCATTAGCCGTGGTAGCAGGTGAAAAGCTCTCATTAGCACATGCACTGTTCTTCATATTCATTTAATTTGCTAAGCAACTGTCAAGTTTGTTTGGCAGGGGTATGGCACATCACAAATACTGGCTGTTGTGAAAACTCTGACTTCCTGTTTCAAAAGGGAAATCCATTCATGTGAAAAAAATTAGGACACCCCATGAAAGCCTGTGTTTTTTTTCTTTTCTTTAACATAGTTAAACATATGGACATTTGATCTTCATTTTAACAATATTGGGAGATTCAAGTAATATAACAAATAAAATCAAGGAAAAGTCTTTTTAAAATAATCTGTATAATGTATTTTTAAAAAAAAATCCAATTTCTTGTGAGGAAAAAGTAAGGACACCCCCCCACACACACATATAATATATATATATATATATATATATATATATATATATATATATATATATATATATATATATATAAACCAAGTACGAAAAAATTTGGAAGACATTTTGCTAAAAAGTGGTAATTTCCCCAACATATGGAAACTTTTGGGACACCTTGTAGTATTTTTACACTTTAAAATGTTATGGGGCTAGGCGATAAGATGTTCAAGAGTGTCGCGAGGGCCCGCTTGTCCGGGAGGACAATAACTGGTGTGGAAAGGAGCCAAGTGCGGAGACGGATCAAGAGACTACGCTAAAGATGCAGCCGCTTAGGACACGAACCAGAGAGATTATGAACCCCAAGCCATAACGTTACCTGCTGAGCCAATTCTGTGGTATGAGATTTGTGAGTGTTGCAGTGCTTGTGATACTGGACCGGGAAAACTCAGAGCCAACATCTGAACTCAAAAGTGGCGGAAAAACACAAGTCAACCCGGCCTTCCTTCTGGCCGAACTTAAAGGCACCAAATGAGGGAGAATACTTCCTCTTTAATTCTGAGCTCCCTTGTCTTTCTTTCCCTCAATAATTTCTCTCCCTATCCCTTTCTTTCTAAACCTAAATATTTTATTTTGTTTTATTTTATTTCTTTTATTCTTTTTTACATATCCAAATCACCGATCAGAGTGGCGTGGCGCTGCTCTGTTACCTGGCACAGATCCGTGTCCGCACGCGCAGTGAGCCACTCGCAGGGCTTATAGAGACACGCGGCCAGGTGCTGCACATTTACGCTGATTACCTGCCTGAGATCGCCGTGTTCTAAAAGCCCGTGCAGGGGGGCTGCGGATCTGCCTGACAAGGCACCTGCCACGGTGCAAAAAAATGCTTTGCATGGCCTACAGTGCATGCTTTAACATACAGAATGAACCCAAGCTGTGAAAGCTAAGATCAAAATAAAATTACACAAGTTTTCCTTCTGCACAACCGAATCCTTGTTGGGGGACAGTGAATAAAAATAAATAAATAAATAAATCAGGATTGTGCAATATACTTGTAGAGAAGTAAAGTCATTTCACTGAACTGGAAGAGTCATGGTGGTGACCTTCAAAAGAAATGAAAGTAAGTTGTTTCGTGAGATTTTGTTCTCCTTATACACCGATTTCAAAAACTAGTTTAACATGAAGAATGAAACTAAGTGTTACATCCAAGTGAAATATAACAAAATATGATGTTTGAGGCTAAAATTAAAAACAAGGAGTTCTTCTTGTCACTCAGAGAGCCGACAGCTTCATTTTTACAGACTACAGTATAACCACAATGATAAATCAACTTAAACTTATGACATATTGACATGAAACTGTTACATTCACAAGAAATCATGAGGTCAGTTATGATATCAGTTTCAGCAAGCTTCTTCTTGTACAAAAAAATGGAATGATTATGCAGCCAGAATTTGTTGATCTTATGATAAATTGACTTAATTATAAGAGACAAATTAACATAAAAGTATAGTAAATCGGCATTAAATAATTATATTAGATTAACATAATTTCTTATAAATCAACATGGATTTGGTGATTTTTACCTACAGGGTTAACAAAGAGTGCATGCTTTAATATACAGAATTAACCCACGCTCTGATCGCAAAAAGAAATGTTTCTTTCTGCACAACTGAATCCTTGTAAGGGGGAGCAGTGAGGAAAGAAAGAAAGAAAGAAAGAAAGAAAGAAAGAAAGAAAGAAAGAAAGACTCTCTATTGTGTAATAAATCCTTTACCTCATTCACACACACTGTGTAAAATCTCTCTTTCTCTCTCTCTCTCTCTCATATATATATATATATATATATATATGAACATTACATGAAAAAGAGAGAACAAATATTTTATTTATTTTCTTTTTAATTTTATTTAATAGTTTTAATACTAATTATACATTTCATAGTGTTTTTATGCATTTTTACATTTATTCCAAAATAATAACTACAGTAACAATTATTGCAGTAACAATTTGAACAATATTTTGGAAACACTTTACAATAAGGTTTCATTAGTTAACATTAGTATAAGCACATCTTTATTTGAATACAAAGTAAGGGAGAAAACCTCTAATAAAAGTGGGAGTGCACTACCACTTGCTCAGGTGCTTACATACTATATGTCCTCGTCTGTACACTTTTCTCAAACAGATCAGCTTCCGAAACTTCAATTTTCATGCTAATGCCACCATCGACACCACTGCCCTCACTGTCTCGTAGATCACTAGCTGAGATGAATTTCTGTCGTAACTCAGCACAACAGTGTTGTGTAGCTTCACTGCATTCTGGAACTTTGTGTCCAGTGTTTGCTGCAACGTCATCACTACTTCTATGCTGGATTTCTCATTAATATAACATTGAATGTCTCTGGAGAATGGTGAGTGAGAAACAACGCTCTCGCTTTTTCGTTGTTTGAACTGTCAAGGTAAGTCGCAACATAAACAAGGCTCTCGTCCCCAAACACCCGGTTCCCCAAACACCAGACCCAAAACATGACACTCAAGCAGAAGTATTAGCCAACACTTTAGCATCGGCGTTTCCCTTTTCCGCAGGTCCAACTGTTCATCAGCACACCTGTAAATGATCAAAGAGAAGGGAGGGAGAGAGGCAGAGAGAGAGAAAGAGAGAGGGAAAGCGAGACACACACACCAACTACCCAGCACACTACAAGAAAAACAGGAAGAGCAGCACGAACACACCAACATGGGCGCACAACCCGTATGAGAGAAATAGGGAAAACTGAACTGCCAAAAATAAGACATAGTGAACTGCGAATCACATTACGTCCCAGGACGTTACAGAGTTAAACCTGACCATTATCACTTGTTTGAGATTATTTAATATTTTTTCTCTCCCTGTGACATCAGAGCCACACACAATGGCTAACGTTTCACAAGAATGACGACATACATCAACTGTTTGCACCTGTTATATAATTATATAATAATCTGCTGGGAAAACACACCATTTAAACACCAAGTGCTTTTCTCTTTGACGAGCGAGGATCACGCAGAAAAGGGTGGAAAAAATGTGTCTAATTACATATCCGAGAACATGTCTTTCTTATTGTTGAATGTTAATCTTCTTTTTGATGTAAAAATCAATCTCGTTTGTAAAAAATTATTACATGCAATAATTTGTAATCTTTTCTTTTAAATGGATTTTTGAAAGATGGTCTCTGAATTATTGCTGTAAGTGTTGTTGGAGTCATTGTGCTGTATGCGATTTATTTTATTCCTCTGATTAGTTCCTCCTCACAGTCCCCCAGTAAAGCATGCTGCACCTGTGATGCTAACGGCTGCTCAGGAACAGTGGACTGTGTGGGGGATCAAAATTTCCGCATTTCTAGCCCGGGTGAAGCTAGCTTATTTTAACCTCTGCATGTAACTCAACTTCATTTGTTTTTAAATGTTTTTATGCCTTTATCCAAAAGAAGATAAAGAGAAGCTGATGCACGTTTTCCTTTGCTGAGACCTGTAGGGGAAATGGGTTCTACAGGAAGCACCAAATGCAAGGTCCATACCAGCACAAGAAGTGCTTCACTGTACATTTAAGGAATCATTCTCATACAAAGTTCGAAAGTTCAAAGCGTTTATTGTAGTAACCTGTAGCAAATTGAGTGCAACTACACAATAGTAATAGCAGCTGTCACACTTAACACTTAACAAACGAGATGAAGCCACTCGATAAGAAGATAGCATCAGTAACATTTGCAAATGTGAAAATTGAGCTGTAGCAGTTCAGTCCACCTATTCTATAAGAGATGTGAGACTAGTCTGTGTCCACTGGCTACCCATTTAAAAGTCTAATGGCTGAGGGGAAGAAGGAGTTCCTTGGTCTGGAAATCCTGCATTTCACACTCCTGTACCTCCGTCCTGAGGGTAGGAGTGTGAACAGTCCGTGCTGTGGGTGGGTTGGGTCCTTAAGGATGGAGGCAGCTCTCCTGTGGACTCTGCGGTGGTAAATGGTCTGCAGAGAGGGCAGTGGATTCCTGATGATCTTCTCAGCAGTCTTCACCACTCTCTGCAGACGTACAGTAATCAGTCTCATACAGTGATCCCCTTTACAAAGTGGAATTGTAATTAAAAAAGAAAATTAGGCTTTTGAATATATCAAGAATGATTAAAATATAAAATTTAAAAATAATCAGTGACATTCTGAAGGCTTACTTCTGAATAGTTTGGGTTCATGCAATATCAAAAAAATAACCACAACAGGACAATAAAATGTTGACTAAAATGGGTTTTATTGAAGTATAGAAATATAGAAACACCAGTTAACTACTGACTAACTAACAAAATCTAATTCTAAGCAGTGACAAACAAAAAGAAAGGATTTGTATGTGTGTGTGTGTGTGTGTGTGTGTGTTTGCATGCATGTGCGTGTGAGAGAGAGAGTTTGTGTGCGACTCTAGGTGTGGATGTGCACTCTGTCCTAGACAGTGTGTGTCAATGCGCGCATTCGTGCTGAGCTCATTGGAGTGTATTCATGGCCGTGCTTCCTCGCGTGTGAAACAGGAGAACTACAAGGACAGAAATATGATGTGGAGTTCAAAGACTCGACATGTGGTGGAGAGCAAGCGATAGAAATTATAAGGAATGTTAGTATAACGAAATAAGCAAAGTGCGCTAACGTTAATGAGAATAACTTTACAGAGTTTGGAGCTTTTGAGAAAAAAAAATGCAGCTCACTGAGTGAGTGTGAGACTGCAGAGCAACCAGAGTGAGATTGCATGCAAAGATAAGGGAGAGATCAGAGGGGGAGGGGAGAGTCACAGCGGTGTGCCCGATTTGCTGTCTAAAAGAATGCTGACTCTGTAGCCGGTTTACACGACACGTACTAAGCAATATCTTTTCCATCCTACTTGAGTTTGAGCTTGTCATGTGGCGTGAGCCTCTGAAGCTGGGCTTTGTGTGCTCTGAATGAACGGCGATGCAGTCTTTAGAAGAGTTGTCCTCGTGTGGAGAATCAGTCAAGGATTCGGCCTGAATAAGTGGCCATGCAGTGCGTTGAGTTTGTCTTCATGCAGGTTTGCAGCTTTTCAGGTTCATTAGCCATGGCTGCATTTCCTTAAGTTAAATTATTACTCGTGAAGTCGAAAGCGGAAGTAACTTGCACAGAAAAGAAAGACAAACACACACATTGTTGCTGAGTGACATTTAGATTTTCCACTGAGGTCAAAAATGTGAGAGATGTGCTGTCTCTTCTTTGCTGTCCTACCACAAAGGTCAACCTGAGAGAGATGTGAGCTTCTCTTTTTTGCAGCCATGTCACACCAGAGAGAGAGAGAGAGAGAGAGAGAGAGAGTAAGAGAGAGATAATGTCTCATAGGCTCATAATAATGTCTCATTTTGATTCTTTTACCTGTGTGATGTGTCAGGTGTTGTGTCTTTCCAGTTACTGAAAAAGTAACAAGAGGGCACCAGATGATGAGGTGAGCGACTGATCAAGCACCTCAGTGGCCTCTGTGGAGAGGAAAGGTGTTGTGGTTCCAAGTACACTCACTGCTTTTCTTACATTCTTAGTAGGATAATTTAGCACCTCTCACATCAGAAAAAAAAAAAAAAAAGTTAAAACAAGAGACCGGTATGACTGGAGATCAGTGTCAAGTATCATAAATACTTATATTTTCCTCAAATGAACTTTGTTAATATTACACAAATAAAGCTGAAGTGATATTTAATCAGCAGTATTGCCCGTAATAATAACGTTATCTTATTTAGTACCGCCCGTTCTATTTTAAATCTGTTATTTAACATGTTAGAAAGACAGCACGAGATCAAATACAAATGAAGACTATTGTGTTTTCATTTCGACTTTCATTTTCATTACACCTGTTTACATATGACACAACATATCATTCTGTGGTTTGTGGTTTGACTGTCACACAAGCAACACTAAATTCAAGAGAGAGAAATGTATTATTATTGTTATTATTATTTAGAAAACAATTTGTTTGTGGTTTGTGGTTTCTCTGTCACACAGACAGCATTTTCTGTCTATTAGCTATTATTATTATTATTATTATTATTATTATTATTAATTGTGGAGGGTGAATAGATGGAAGCCCTACCTCACAAAAAAAAAAAACATTCAAGCCTGCCTAAATCACCCAAACCACGTGGCAAAATGTGTTATATGCTGATAAAACCAAGGTAGAACATCCATCCATCCATCCTCTGTACCACTTATCCTACACAGGGTCATGGGGGAGCCTGCAGCCTAAACCACGGGACTCGGGGCACAAGGCAGGAGACACCCTGGATGAGGTTCCAACCCATCGCAGAGCACAAATTGCGCACATATACATACACTACAGACAATCTGGAAATGCCAGTCAGCCTACAGCACATGACTGGTGGAGGAAACTGGAGTACCCAGAGGAAACCCCTGAAGCATGGCCCGAACACACAGGGTGGAGGCGGGATTCGAGCCCCCAACCCTGCAAGGTAAACATGCTCCGCCCCCCAAGGTAGATGAGATTTGGTGCAAAAACTATTCTTATTATTATTATTATTATTATTATTATTATTATTATTAATTATAACTTCAAAACCATTGTAGGCTGAGTTACTAGTTGTGAGCTGATTTGCTGATCTATACTGTGAATGCTAAATATAAACTATTATCACGTGTTCATTGTAAAGGGGCCGTAATAACTCATTTAAATCTGAATAAAAGAAAATGAAAGGTTTTCCTTTAGCAAAAGACCTTTTGTTTAGCACTGTACAATAGCAAAGTCGTTTCAAAGAATGGGCGAGATCAAAGTAATGATATTGAAAAGAAATGAACGTAAAGCAGGATTAGGGATTGTGTAATACAGTACATCCCTCCCTACTGTCCATTACTACAGAACTGCACGTCTTTCACCTGCTTCATGTGAAATCCTGCTTCACCTTCACCTCCTCAGCCTCTCCAATCCAACGGCAATGAAGTTCCAGCTTACGCTGCTGCTCATCTCTATGCTTTTCCCTGAAGGTAAGAAATGTCACATTTTGTGAGTGGAGTTTTAAGTGGAATTCATTTGAAAAAACAGGGGCTGATTTCAAGTAGTTCCTTGGTGTATGTTGTTTATCTGGTGGTATGATTTTTATTTTATTTTTCTTTCAGTGTTGTCGTTAATGTGTCAGCAGTGCACTTCATTGGGAATCATACCATGCACAAGTACACAGATAAACTGTTCAAACCAGTGTGCAAGTGCAACTGTTTCTGTGTACACAAGTAAGTGAATGTATATACGTTCTGTATATATACTGTATGTTTTCCTTATATGTAAAGTATACATCACGGCCCACAATATCATATGCAATATGTAAATTAAAAATGCATCAATACTGATAATGCTACCCAAGCATCGGTCTGATCCTGTGCTCATTTACTTGTAAAAATGTTCCGCTGCTCACATCCGAAACCATGCGACGCTGTGTGACGTAGTTTACTTTGTCAAATTTCATGATTAATGATTAAATCAAAAGCAAGCGAACTGTGAAATAAAGTTACTCATACTTATTTTAAAAAATAGTATTGATATATTCCTAATATAAATAGAAATTTAGTAAGTACAAGTCCATTTACCAATCACTGTGGCATGTGTAATGTTTTACAGGTGTTACAAAAGTAATAAACGTTAGTATGCAGACTTGCAGCACGCCAGACATGTGTGTAAACGGAAGCCTAAACACAGGAACAGTGAACTTGATCAACAGTGCCAAATGCTGCAGCACTGATCTCTGCAACAACGAAACACTTCCAGGTAAAACAAAGGTCAAATCTCATTCTTGAAAGTTTAGATCAGGAGAGGGAAGGGGGGACAAAAGAATTTCCAAAACATTAGATCTACCATGGATCTCTGTGAAAGCTATCGCCAACAAGTGGAGAAAATGGGTCACTACAGTGACATCACCAAGAACAGGATGTCCCTCCAAAACTGATGAAAGGACAAGAAGAAAAGCCATCAGGGAGGTGGACAAGGGACAGCAACGTTAAAGGAGCTGCAAGAATATCTGGCAAGGACCGATCACTCCCTGCATGTGACAACAATCTCTCGTATTCTTCACATGTCTGTGCTATGGGGTAGGACGAAGAGACAGAGACCCTTTCTCATGGAGAACATCCAGGCCACCTGAATTACCCGAAACTGTGTTATTGTCTGATGAGATCAAGGTAGAACCTTTTGGTCATAATTCTAAAAGATATGTTTGTGCAAAAGCAAAACAGCATATTACCAAAAGAACACTATGCCCAAGCTGAAGCATGGTGGTGGCAGCATCACGCCATGTGGCTGCTTCTCTTCAGCAGGGACTGGGGCTCTAGCACAGATAGAGGAAATAATGGATAGAACCAAATGCAGAATGATCGATTGTGGCACAAAATCTGCCCCGTTTAGGCTGCTGAAGTAATGTTAACGGCACAACGCACAAATCAAGTCAAAGGAATGTCTTCAGAAGAAGAAGATCAGCGTTTTGGAATGTCGCAGTCAGAGCCCAGATCTAAATCCGATCGAAACACCTGCAGAATGACTTGGAGAGAGCTGTGCACGGGAGATCCCCTCGCAATCTGACACATCTGGAGCATTTTTTCAAGGAAGAGTGGAATAAAATTGCCAAATGAAGATGTGCTAAGTTGGTAGACCCTTACCGAAAAACATTTAGTGCTCCATTACAAGCAAAAGGTGCTTTAAAAGGTATCAGTTAAGGGGTGTACACGCTTGTGCAAGCAGATTGTTTTAAAACCTTACCATTTGTTTTTCACTCGATGTTGTTGCTTGCTATATCTCATTAAAGCTGGAAAAGAGTCTGACATTATTTCGCTTTTTTTTTTTTTTTTTTTTCTCTCACAAATCTCACCTGCAATTTTAACAGGGGTGTGTACATTTTTTATATCCGCTGTAACTATCAGTGATATTAACAGATAGTTTGTTTATTTCACATTCAAAATTAAAACGTAATTGTTTTATCTTGAAATAAAATAATTGTTCGTTACTTGTACATTGTTGGCGTGTTAGCAGGCTTGTTTCCTATTAGTCGGTATTAAAGTGTGTATATTTGTTGATGTTACATTCGGCTGAATCAGAAAAATTAGACGAAGTTGAGATTTATATTTATATTTATATTTTATAGTCTAATGATAATGATTATTTTTGGACAGTGTAAATAATGAGATACTTGATTGATTTTATTGTTTCGTTAAGCTCCGCCACAGCAGTCCCCCAACGGCATGATGTGCTACACATGTGATCCTAAAGGCTGCTCGAGAACAGTAGGCTGTGTGGGAGATCAAAATTTCTGCATTTCTATGTCAGGTGAATATTGCTTATTTCAATCAATCAAGGGAAAAAAAAAAAAAAAGAGGAAAATGCAGATTTTAATTTGCTGCTGGGTGATTGGCTGAAAAACAAAAACAACTCGACCAATCTGATATGATAATAAATTCCTACAAGTATAAATGAACAAAGGTTGCCTGCTCTCATTTGATTTCACGAATTAAGGTTTAAAAAAAAAAAAATTACAGATTCCACCCAACCCATAACTGTCAGAACTTTTCATACGACTTGGCCTGTGCTCTCTGCTAGAAATTTGAGAACGTGAAACTGTGATGACTCACTCTTAAAGTGACCCTTCACGTTAATTTTTTTTTTTAGGAAGGAATAAAAAACCACATGTTGTGTTATGAGAAAATAATCAGTGATGTTGCGGTGTGATAAAGTGGAGATACTGTTACCACCAAACAGTTGATTATTTTCCTATAACAGCACATCCCATAACATTTTATTCCTCTTATACGACAATTTGCCAAGACTAACCCTTTTTTTATTTATTAAACAGCACATCGCCACACATTTCTTATCTGCTTATAGTAACATTTCATTTTTGTGAAACAAGTTCGTTCCTGTTACGTTTTAGCAGCTATAAACAGTCATTCCCTCGACAGCTCTCTCTTTTTCTCCTTTGACCCATGGCAAATGTTGTTTAATAAGGAAATTAGCTGTCTTTTTTAAAATCATGCATCTTGGAGAACCTTCCACAGATCTCCTGAACATTATGTTTTTATCTAAAAAGCACTACTTAAAATGCTACTTTCTTTAGTAACATTCAAACCTTTCTTGTTTATGGAAAGTAAATGGAAACCTAAAATTGGCTTTTTCTGCTTACATACTAATGCTTCTGCATAACACAAAATAAACATCTAAGACAAAAGTTATTGAAAAATTTGTTCACTTTCTATTCTCTCTCTCTCTCTCTCTCAGTTCAACAAGGGGACAGCACCGTGTCTATGAAAGGATGTGCATCCAAGAGCATTTGTGCTATGGCTAGACCAAGCTCTCAGGGATTTGCGATGGTGAGTGTGCAGTGCTGTGAGGGAAATCTGTGTAACGGTGCCGAGAGCTTCACACCGGGTTTCCTCCTGATGCTCGTCCACCTGCTGTCCTCCATCCTCTTCTACTGAACTCCGCTGATTATACAGCTCACTGAAATGCTTTATGTACGAGACAAGAAACAGAAATGAAATATTCTTTTAGGGTGTTGATTGAAGAATTTGCACTTTTTCCCCCTGTTCTGTTAGCCTCAGCTCTGCTGTGCTGCGGTAGATTGTACTTGTCTTTGTTTGGCAGTTAGGAAGACTGTGAACAGAAAAATCCACATAAATGGACCAACAAGAAAATTAATCATTGCAATTAAGGTCTACTTTTTTCCTGCTATCCATGGTTTATCAAGCTTAAATAATAAAGCAAACTTGCTTAATGTTTGTGAATATTTAACTTGCTTAATATTTATGAATATTTCTTTTGTTGTTAGAAGGATAAGATGAAATCCAGGGCCCTTTTCTTCTGATGTGGGTTACTTATTGAGCCAGACTGCACTGCTGATGAATTGACACAATCTCCTTTTGGTCACTACCGATAGCTCATGACCATAGGTGAGGACAGGGACATACCCAGCTGCTTCACACCCACCAGCAAAATGTCTGAGTGTGTATGATGCCAAAAGAACATCATCTGCAAATAACACGTTACTTTTTGCCCCGCAGGCAGGACACGTCTTCAGCCTCGGCTTGATATCATGTACATAAAAACCACAAAGAGGGGTGGAGACAAGTCACACCCTTGACAAAGTCAGACACCCACCTTAAAAGGTTTCACTTTTATACCATGTGGATACAACTCTCACTCTTATATCGAGACCAGATTGAACAAAGTAGCAACCCAGATACGCCATACTCCTACAATACCTACCACAACACGTTCTAGGTACACAATCATAGGCCTTCTCCAAATACACAAGTAGACTGGATTAGCATAATCTCAGGGGCCTCACACAGCTGTGCAAGTGTAAGGAACTGATCCACAGTTCCATGGCCTGGGCAGAACCTGAATCGGTCCTCCTGAATCTGAGGGTCAACTATCAGATGTCTCCTCTCCAGAACCTTGGCACAGACCTTTCCTGGGAGGCTGAGGAGTGAGAGGGAGCACAATCTCTGGTCTCCTTTTTGAAAAATAGGGACCACTATCCCAGTTTGCCAGTTCAAGGGGACTGCCCCAGATCTCCATAGAAGCACCTTTTATAATGTAAATTATGTTATCGAACACATGATGGTAGACTGCTTCATTTTCACTGCATCCCACTGGTAAGTCTGCTACCAGGGCGAGGTCACGGTACAGCAATGCAGCAAAAGATTGTATGGGCGTATTTACTTCCTATAAATACTGAACAACTCATCCTGCCAAGAAAAAGAATTGTTGTGGTTTCCAGTTTCTCAGTAACATGAGAAGCAGTGTTTTTTTTTCCTACTGAACTTCAAGAGAGAGAAATTAATAGAGGCTGGTGAGGGAGTGGCCTTTTATAGCTGCTATGACGTAAGTGATAACAGGAACTAACTTGGTTCCTGGATGTTCCACAACATTAAATGTAACAATAAACTTTAAAAAAAAAACATGATCTGTCATTATTTAATAAACAAAAAACCTTTAATTGTTATCAAATTGCTGTGTTAATATGTACAGTCAGCGGTAACACACGCACTTCAGAGTGGTAACAGTAACTCCGCTTCATCACACTAACTATATCTTACGAAAATACAGTCGGATCCAGCCATTTTTTACAGAGTCCATCCAGTTTCACAGGCTCAACAGTAATTGGACAAACTAACATAATCATAAATATTAGGATTATTTTTAATACTTGGACGCAAATCCTTTGCAGTCAGTGACTGCCTGAAATCTGGAGCCCTTGGACATCACCAAATGCTGAGTTTTGCAGCATTTGACTGAATCTGAGCAGTCACATCTCGATTGTTTCATTTCAAATCCATTGTGGTGGTGTACAGAGGCAAAATTACAAAAATTGTGTCACTGTCCAAGTACTTATGGACCTGACTGTACATATTTATATCAGCATTAATTTCGGCTTGTCTAGATATAAAGTGTGTCTTGACAGGTCTTTCAGGAACAGGACTTTCTCTTTCAGGTGTAACAGTTGTGGATATTTACGTTATATACAGACTACACAGTAAATGTCCACTTTAAAATGTCTCTTTTACATATTTTATACTTTAAGATGTATATAGAAATGTATAACGTAAAATGCAGACATCCTAAAGCTATTAAATATGAAATAATCTTCCTCATGTTGTGTAATTAGTTCCTTTAAGACTTCCCAGCACTGTAATGTTTGTAGATGTTTGAGTGTTGAAGTCATTTTAGAAAACAGGTTAACTTTCATTGGTGATGTTTATGCAAGGAATAACTCTCTTCAGGTCATGCTGTTAAAGGAAAATAATCCACGCTGGGGTTGTGTGATACAAACCGATGCAAAGCGGAGGGCTCTTACCAGCCTGAAGTAGCCCGTGAAACAAGTTAGTTCCTGTTCTCACTTACGTTATAGCAGCTATAAACTTTCGTTCCCTCACCATACTTTCTTTTTCCTCTGTCTTGACGTTGTCCAAAAAAAAGCAGAAAAACTGCAAAGCATAAACTCCCGTCCTGTAGATGTCAGAAAACTTAATGTTGCAGCTTTGCCTCTGCCTTCCATAAATGTGAAATAAACATCTCCTAACAGAAGGCCTCACCCCATCAACAATTAGACATTTTTCTTTGTTAAATAACAATTTAAAAAAACATTTTTTTAAATTGATTCATATTCATTCGAAGTGTCCAACATACAAGTCCCTGTGAATGAGCTGCTACTATAGAAACGATAATGTATTAGAGCAAGCACATTAATATAAACCTGCGATTTGCAGCTGCACTACTGTCGGAGCTGCTGTTAGAGAATATTAATCGGCACTGTTTGATCTGAGATATCAATCGCGGTGTGACGTAAGGCAAGTTATGTCTCCACCCCAACCAGTATAACCACATCATGTTCATACTCCTTTCTGAATATTTTTAGCACATTAGCCTGCATTCCTGTAACCCACCTTTACTTCACTTTTAAGTGAAGCTTTTAAGACCCTTTTAAAAGTATTTTCTAAATGAATGTTTTGGTGTTTTCATATTTTATGCTTGTTTATATCTCTCAGTTTCAGGTTTTTGTAATCACAGTACTCCAATCTACAAAGGCAGCTCTATTTTATAAATTTAACTTGTTAACCTTCAGAACCATTGTAGACTGGTTAAATGTGAACTCTTATCAGGTCTTCATTAAAACATGTTCATGCATGAATACATGAAAGTAAAACTAACCATTCCATGAAAGGGTGTTGCCAGAGTAATGACTATGAAGGAAATGAATGTAAATGACGATGAGGGGAAAACGTACCAAATCCCTCCTTCTGTGCACCCAGCACATCTTCTTTCACTTGATTCGTTTTAAATCCTGCTTCACCTTCACCTTCTCAACTTCTCCAATCCAACGACAATGAAGTTCCAGCTTACGCTGCTGCTCATCTCTATGCTTTTCCCTGAAGGTAAGAAATGTCACATTGTGTGAGTGGAGTTTTAAGTGGAATTCATTTGAACAAAACAGTGGTTGGTTTCCAGTAGTTCCTTGGTGTATGTTGTTTATCTGGTGGTATGATTTTAATTTTATTTTTCTTTCAGTGTTGTCGTTAATGTGTCAGCAGTGCACGTCATTGGGAATCATACCATGCACAAGTACAGTGCTAAAATCTAAAATATAGCAAAATCTCACCAATGAAACTATTACACTATTAGTAATAGTAACTATTATTGCTACACTGCTATAGTGCTGAGCAAGGCATTATATCATGAGGTATTATATGGGTCAAAAAGAATCACACACACACGCACACACAGCACTGAATAAACAAATGGGTTTGAAAAAGGCACTCCTTCTGAGAAGATAATTAAGCACTGCAAAAACATCACCGATGTCTTCTAAAAATAGTTGATCCTTGTTACAACTTAATGAGTGGCAAATATTTTCCTGTGCACAGAATGTTGTGAAAAGTGCAGTAAAGATCAAAACCATGAAACACAAATCGAAATTTCGTTTGAAAAAGTCATTTTTTTTTCTTTCTGACTAGGGTTACTTGTAGAGCTACAGTTTACAATTACATGAATGGGGGAATTATTTTGGTTGCTCTGTTCAGTAACCTGCAAAATATTCTTAAAAACAAATCTGGAAATGAATAGAGGTGTAATGATACACTCCGGTCACAGTTCGATTCATCAGTTCGATCACTTACAGTTACAGACAGATAATTACTCCAGAGCTTCCATTATGAGAAGTCAACAGTGCTGTGGTATAACAGCAAATAATCTGATGTGGAGGCAAAGAAATTATTAAATAAATAAATAAATAAATAACCCTTATGTTCATTTTTTTGTTTTCTTTTTCCCTCTTTGCCTTTTAGCACTGTCGCTGGTGTGTCAGTGCTTTTCTACATTGGGAATTGTACAATGCCAAAGTACAGAGATAAACTGTCCATCCCAGTGTGCCAGTATAACTCTCTTTACAGTACAAGGTAAGTACATATGCATTTATATTTAAGTAAGTACACACGTGTGTGTGTGTGTGTATACATACATATATATATGTGTACTTACTTAAATTGTACTTATATGTTACATATGACATTGTAGACCCTGCTGTATATTTTAATATATATGGGAAAATTGCACATACAATGGACTTTTGTCTGAAATGTTCTGTTTCACTGAAATGTTTGTGTACTACACTGAACATTTACCACATCTACCATTATTACTGAAGTACACTGCAGTTACTTCCTGGATTCTTCTTCAGAATACTTACACACAACTTTATTCGGAACACCTGTGCATCTTCACATTCACGCAACTATCCAAACAACCAATCGTGCGGCTGCTACAGGTCACAGGGAAGAACTGTGATCTCAGTGATCAGACCGGCTGGTTTGAGGATTTCAGGAACTGCTGATCTCCTGGGAGTTTACGTAGAATTTACACAGAATGGTGCGAAAAAAAAAAAAAACATCCAGTGAGCGACAGATCTGCAGGTGGAAAGCCTTGTAGTTGAGAGAAGACAGAAGAGAATGGACGAACTGGTTCTTGCAGACAGGCAGGCCATGGTAACTCAAATAACCACTCTATACAACCGTGGTGAGCAAAAAAGCATCTCACAACGCTTAACGCACTGGACCTTGAGGTGGATGAGGTACAACAGCCCTCCTGTCTGACAAGAACAGGAATCTGAGGCTACGGTGGACTGAGGCTCACCCAAACTGGGCATTTGAAATCTGGCAAAATATTGCTTGCTCAATGTCACTGAGATGATTGAGATCTTGTCTCCATGCTTTCCTCTAATTTTTTGAGCCAGATTTTCATATGACCATTTGCATCACCCATAGTTTAGCAGTCCAGTACCAGCAGTTGGTGCATTGTCATTGTTATATAGATTCAGGACAAGGTCTTTAGAATGGCAAGTTCAGTTACAACTCCTTGGGATTCAAATGGGACTTTCTATAAGACCAAAGTTATTTGCTGTTCAAGTTGATGTGAATCAAGTTACTACCGGAGTACAACTAGTCTTAAATATCATTTACAAGCATGCCGTTAATGCAGCCAGTGTTATCGCTAGCCCTGGCTTGCTGCAGACCACACGTGATAGTGTGTGAGGTAAATCCATGCGCAAAACCACAAGCATCAACAGCAGCTCTAGGTGGCTACAGCTTGCAGGCCAATTAACGTAGTGGAGGACGCAGGCCTGTGTGACATAATTCGGATCGCATTCCGGTTTGGATTGGATTGCATCTGCACAGCATGTTTTCAACCTTCCCAAGTTCTCCCACACCACCCCACTGCTACGCTCCCTCCACTGGCTTCCTGTAGCTGCCTCTTCATGGTGTACTTAAATTAGCACTTTAGGTTTTTTTTTAGACTGATAGCACCCTTAGTCCATGACCTAGTGAACCAGTATCAGAATGCATTTATTGATAGAGGCTTTAAAGCACTCCTGTAAGTCGCTCTGGATAAGGGCGTCTGCCAAATGGTGTAAATGTAAATGTAAATACATCCAAAAATATGTTTGATTGTTTTGTTTTTTTTTCACTAATTTGGGATTAATCACATTCCCATTAATCAATTTAAGATTAATCAGTAAAGATGTTGCAGATGAACTGTTCATGTTTCATGTAAGGCCTTCTAAAAGCTGATCGGCTGAAGTTATCATTAGAATAACAGATTAGCACAGGCATACAATTCATATGGTTAATCGTGATTTTAAAGAAAAGTACAAGGGTGAGTCAAATAAAAACCTTATTAAAAAGTCTTTAATGTTTCTGGGTTTTCATATTACTTACCCTTGAGTAATGATGTGTCTATGTCATATTTTCTAATCACATGTGTAATGTTTTATAGATGGGAAGAATTCGACGGTGGTTTTAAAGACTTGCGGCATGCCGGAACTGTGTGCAACTGAGAGTGTAAACCTGGGAGAAATGAAAGTGACCCGCAATGCCAAATGTTGCAACACAACTCTCTGCAACACTGAAACACTGCCAGGTAAAGCAAGATTACTTTTGAAGGATTGAATGTAACAGCTGTTAAATGCAATCAATCCTGAAACAATCAGTTTGGTCCCCTGTTTGGATATAATCACTGATAATAGTGTAACTGATGCATGTTTCTGTATTTTAGATTTTAATGATTTATGAATGTTCTAAATATTGTTTGGAGTAACGTTGGTTCTTTTATTGCTGGTTAAGTTCTTGCGCAGCAGCGGGCCAATGGGAAGATTTGTTACAGCTGTAAAGATAATGACTGCTCACAAACAGTGGATTGTGCGGGCAATGAATATCACTGCATTTCTCAGAAAGGTCAAAATGGCTTCATTTTAATCTCTACATTTCATCTCCTCTGAAATAAACTTAAATTGTTGTGCATTTGAATATGTACAGTTGTTCTTTTTTAATTAAAGAATTTTTTCGTATCTCTTTATAGTTAAATGTAATGTTGTGGAATGTATGTAAACAGGTTTTTTTTTTTTGCCCTTTATTCATTTGCTTTCTATTGTCTCTGTCTTTCTGTCTCAGTTACCGGACTAGGCAAGACACTGACTATGAAAGGATGTGCAGACAAAAGTGCCTGCGATAATTCTGCGTTATTAAACTCGCAAGGAATTGACTCTCGAAATGTTCAGTGCTGTCAGGGGAACCTGTGCAACGGTGTTGAGAGCTTCACACTGAGTTTCCTCCTCACGTTCCTCTCTCTGCTCTCCTCCATCCTCTTCTACTGAACTCCGCTGATGAAGCAGCTCAGTGAAAATCTAGAATACAAATATATGCAGAGACGTTTTTATTTAATGAATTATTTAATGGTGTCTAATGAAGAATTTTCTCTTAGCATCAGCTAGCATCAGCTGTGCTGTATTGCTGTTTCAAATATAACTTATTTTTCATGTGTCCCACTTTACTGTCTGTGATGCTGACAGATACATAAATTCTGTATATAAAACTATAAAACTAAATTGCACTTGTGTTTGTATGGCAGTTAGGAAGACTGTGAACAGAAATCCACCAGGAAGTGGATTCATTACAAGCAAATTGCGCAATAATGAAAGCTACACCAGTATGTGTCTGCAGGAAGTTTCTGCGAATATGTAATGTGCTGACATGAGGATACAGTGAGACCCAATCCAGGGCCCATTTCCTCATATGTAAATTACTGAGCTTTTTTACTGTCTCTACTGTGTTCATATCATTTTAGAGATTGGTGTTTTTCCCTGTGTCATACTGCTACTGCAAAAATAAATGATAAACTGTTTTTTAGTGGTGCCTTTCTTTTATTTCTGATTTGTATTCAATCTGTTCATACTGGATTTCGGATTGGTTAGATTTGACTGGTTATGAATTTTGAAAACCTCGAAGATTTTCAAAACCGTGTTATTTTCATTATTGCTACAAGAAATAAAGATTTTTTAGAATGTTAATCAGTACATATCATATCATAATATATCATAATATATAGCCAATTTTACTCAGTCTACTGTGTTCACAGAATATTCGACCGTGGTAATGATGGATTTGGAGATGATTTCTTTGAATGATTTAAATGTGTCATTGAGGATGAAAGTAAAGACCTAAATCAATTACCTAACATGTCATTAAAGTGGTTTTCAGTACTTAAGAATATGATATAAAATTGATTCCTTCATATATACATAGTAATCACATTGAAGATATCGGAGATTGGTTGGGGATTTAGGTTTGTTAATGGCAAGAAAGCTTAGATAAGATAAAAAGTTGATTGTTTTCTTTCTTTTTTTTTTTTTTAAGTACATACATATAAACAGAGGGAGAGTGAATAGAGTTTGATTTTTCGTAGAGTAAGTAATGGATTAAATTTTTAGAAACATGGAGCCCTAAGTTAAGCAGGAGATTTAGAAAACACACCTTGAAAGTTAATATTTGACCAAGCATGAAACAAAACAAAACTTACTGAGTGAACATGAGATTAAACATTGACAGATAGCATTACAGCTTTAAGCACAGTACAGCTGAGTGCTTGGGTCTGACATTTCTAGTCAGAAGCTGTTAATTAATGTTCTATGACTGCACGTGTGTCTTGTGTAGCGGGGCCTGTATGCCAGACACTCCACAGAAACATATTTTAAAATGTGTAATCGTCGATAGGATGAAGTTTTCTGTAAGGAGACATTTATTTAACATTTGTTCTGAATATCTGGTCGACTGATGTCTGCCTGCTTCCTG
This sequence comes from Pangasius djambal, assembly GCA_022985145.1. Classification (NCBI taxonomy): domain Eukaryota; kingdom Metazoa; phylum Chordata; class Actinopteri; order Siluriformes; family Pangasiidae; genus Pangasius; species Pangasius djambal. Next base: position 22,861,597 of record CM040990.1, read on the forward strand.
TTTATGATTTTCGTCTGTCAGTTTTAATAATGAATAAAAGCTCGCACTTCAGTTGTTTCCACCTCATGAGAATACCACAGTGCTGTTGGATTCTCCCGTGGCAAATTGCTGTGATATAAAAGGAATAAAATACGTCAGGATGTTCAGAGGAGTAGCACTAATTGCTTTTTCACCATGCTGGTATTGATTATTTTCCTATAACAGCATGACACAATGTTTTATTCCTTAATTAGCTAATGGACACACCTACAATACAGTAACTAGGTATTAGCGTATTATACTGTACAAACATACAATATATTGCTAACCTAATATCATTTAATTGATTGGCTTGTTAGAATTTTTGTGTAACCGTTTGTGTAATTTTTATGTATTCTGTACCAAAATATTACTTCGTACATTTCTGAGTTGTTCTCACTTATTATCACAATACATTTGCTGGGTCAAACCTGATTGTAAAGTATCATAAAGTGTACAGATAATCTTTTACTTTTTTTTTTTTTTTAACCAAGAATTGTTTTACATCTAATTAAATTGCAAATTAATGCTGACTCAAATCAAGTCATTTGAATATGAAAATTTTGTAAGATACAGCATACAATGCACCACGTAAACAACTGGCTGGTTTAAACAAATAACTTACACAGAAATGAAAGTAGGATACACATCCACACACCATATTACAGTGCTGCAAAACATATTTATTTGTTTGTTTAATCTTGAAATGAATGTTTCAGCCTACAGTATATCCTAGGCCATCAAATCAAAGTGCTAGCATAATTCTGCTGTCTTTCTGGAACATGATTAGCCTTTATTTAATATATGACGTACAGTATATAAGCCATGTTGCCTTTAGAGGGTTGGCTTTAATGAGTACTCCTCTGCTATGCTTATTGTAGTTTAGAATTATTGTGGTGAATCAAGCTGTCAGTTTATTCTGTGGTGATGCTCTGCTAGGCCGTTACTGCAGCTTCATGCTTGTTCTTGGGGTGTTTATGCAACTCAACTGGTTTGACGTCAGGTGACTGACTTGGCCATTGCAGAACATTCCACTTCTTTGTCTTTAACAGTCTCGGGTTTCTTTCAAATTATGCTTCAGGTCATTGTCCATGTGCACTGTGAATCATTCAATGAGTTCTGAAGCATTTGACTGATTGTGAACAGATAATATCGCCCTATACACTTCAGGATTCATCCTGCTGCTTTTGCCAGCAATCACATCGTCATTAAATACAAGGGAACCCATTCCACTGGCATCCACACACCCCCACACCATAAGATGAAGTGGTACTTCCCTTATTACTACTAGTTCTCCCTTCTCCATACTCTTCTCTTCCCATCATTCTTCTACAAGTTGATCTTTATCTCCTCTCTCCATAGATTGTACCAGAACTGTACAGTTTTTTTTAAAGATGTTTTTGTAAACTGTAATCTGGTCTTTCTGTTTTTGAGGCTTACCAGTGGTTTTCATCTTGTGGTAAACCATCTGTATTTACTCTGGAGAATCTTCTCTTGATTGTTGACTTTGACACAGCTACGCAGTGACAGCTCTTTAGACTTCATATTGGGAGTTAACGGCAACGGATTCCTTAGAATCTGCAGAAATTGAAGACACCAGACAAATAAACACCAACACTAGACCTTTTATCTGCTTACTTGTAAGTGAAATAATGAGAGAATAACACACACCTGAGCATGGAACAGCTGAGCAGGTATTTGTACAATTACTTTTGGTCCCTTAAAAAGGGGGGGGAACACATATAAAAAGTGCTGTAACTCCTACAATGTTCACCCTGTTTGGATGTAACTACCCTCAAACTGAAGCTGAAGATCTGCGCTTTGAGTTCATATTTAATGTAATTTGATTTCAACTCTAATGTTCTTCATACCTTTTGCAACTATGGAATTATTAAAACCGTCTGGAATTGGTCTCATCAGCCCATAAAACATTTTGCCACATGGTTTGGGGTGATTTAGTTAAGCTTGGATGTTTTTTGTGAGAAAGGGCTTCTGTCTAGCCGCCCTACCCCATAGCCCAGACATGTGAAGAATACAGGAGATTGTTGTCACATACAGAGAGTAATCAGTACTTTTCAGAAATTCCTTTAATGTTGCCGTAGGTCTCTTGGCAGCCTGTATGGTAAGTTTTGGCCTTTTCCTTTTGTAATTTTTGGAAGGATGTCCTGTTCTTGGTGATGTCACTGTGGCGCACCACTTTCGCCACTTGTTGATGATGGCCTTCACGGTGTTCCATGGTATATCTAATGTTTTGGAGAACCTTTTATACCCCTCTCCTGATTGATTCCTTTTGCTCATTAGGATAAATTCACATATGTACAATATAATTTTTGAATCCATTTATTTCTGTAAAGCTGCCTTGTACAATTTTATTTACAAATAAAATTGATTTGAATTGAACTGAAAAAGAATTCTACAGAAACAGCTGGTCTTTATTTGGAGTTAATCAGAATAATTTCACTGACGACAGCTGTTTGATAATTACTTTTGGACCCGAGATTTGCTTCTGAACATGTGACTGTTTCATTCTGAAGACAGCCACGTCCTCAATTATAAAAAGGTGTGCATGTAACCCGTGTCTTGGATTTATGTCAATAAAGAAAAGAAGGGAAAAAATATCTACTGGGTCTGAGCTCACCAAATAGGTATCCATGAACTAATAGTATTTGGAGTCTCGGGTTCGGGATCTCACACTAAGCACAGAATTACAATTACACTGTGCCTATAAAAGGTGTCTGCACTTGTGAATTCGGAGCTCGATCCAACCAATAACTGCCTGAATAAAAACACATACACAGTAATTTTTTTTTTTAAACATATAACATCTGTATTTGAGATCTCTTATCTTTCCTCCTCTTCAAACTGCAAATTCGACTCAAACCTGCCTGAAAACTACTGCACCAAAAAAAATAAAATAAATTGAATACAAAAATAAAAAAAATGGTATATGTATAAAACACAATTACACCTTAATTACAATTGGAAATGAAAACGTATAATAAAAAAAAAATGTCATTAACAATTAGAAACCTTAGGCGAATGGAGTGAAGTATGTTTGGGCGCATTTGGGCAGATGCCTACAGAGTGTTCACCGAGTCAACCGATGAAGAATCGTTTTCCTCTTCACGAACGAGTCCTCTGATTGCGCAATTCCGTTATCTTGGAATCCAACTCGTGGCTCTCCTCCACAAGCACAAGCTAATGCAATGAAACAGTTCAGGCATATATTTAAAGGAAGAATCGCAAGATGGATAAGATTAAGCGAGAACTAAAGCGCGGCTCGCATCTCTCACCGTGAACTGGCGCAAGAGGGTGACGTCAGCAACCATCGACGCACTTCCTTAATAGTAGACTCTACTGAACAACAGAATCAAATAAAATGCACTTATACATTTCTTTTATATGCCTGAACTTTCTATGCATCAGGGGAAAAATATAAAAATAAAAAAATAAATAAATAAATAAAAAAAATTCATAATAATAAAATAATTATTTATTAATAATTATTAATTATTCTCAAAATTGAAAATATTGACAGAACCCTTCCATCAATCCTAAACTCAATTATTTGAGTGGGTTACATGCACACTTATACAACAAGGTTATTGTAACTTTTTTATTTTTCATATTTTCCCCAAAATGTTTCTGAATGTTTTCGCACTTAAATTTTATACGTTGTAATTTCACATTGAGGGTGCGAAAAGTTCTATAAAAGATTTATCTTGGGTTAATCACAAAAACTTGCCATTTTAATGGGGGTATGTAGATTTTATATATACATTGTGTCTGTGTATGTGTGTGTGTGTGTGTGTGTGTATATATATATATATATATAAACACCACTGAACACTGCAGAACATTTCATTTATTTTTTTTATGCTGACAAGGATTTCCTGTGAATTCCTGTGATTTACAGGAATGAGAAACTTAAGCACCCCACACACACACACTTTTAAAGAAATGAAACTTAAGGTCTGTGTCAGGTGTGTGAAATAAGTCCCACCCTCCTTGTAAACATCCATGCATCACTATAAAATCCAGCATCCTGTCAGAGCTTACTCACATTTGAACCCCGTCTGCTTCACCTTCACGCCTCAACTTCTACAGAAACACCAACGATGACGTCTCAAGTCACACTGCTGCTCATCTGCACGCTTTTCTCCAGAGGTAATGAGGCTCACATTTTGAATAGAGGAGAAGTAAATCAGTAAATCAGTTGGTCAATAGTTCCTTGGTGTGTGTATAGTTTAATAATTGTGCAAGATTTTTTTTTTTCTTTAATTTTATATCAATAGCTTTTTTTCATTTAACCTTTTTATTTTCATTCTGATTTCATTTTTTTCATCAGCGCTGTCATTGACTTGTCATCAGTGTCTGCCATCAACGTCTGGAACATGTACCAGTGAACAGATAACCTGTTTAGATCAGTGTCTCACTTCAACCACTGCTGTGTACATGAGTAAGTGTGTGTGTGTGTGTGTGTGTGTGTGTGTGTGTGTGTGTGTGTGTAAATATCCTATATATTTTACTGCCTGGATTTTTCCATATAAGTAATTTAGATGTATTGTGCAAGAAATAAAACATGGCAGAGTGGTTGATTATTTTTCCTTCAGTAGCATGCCCTGAAGTGTTTCATTCATCTCATAACATATACTGCATGTAACTGAAATCACTCTCATTTGGCAAGATTTTCTAATCAAACTGCTATGTGGAATGTTCTGTAGGTGGGACAAAGCTTACAGATTATAATATAAAGACTTGCGGAGTGCCAGAACTGTGTGTAAGCGGGAGCCTGAACCTGGGAACAGTAAAAACGACCAGCAATTCCAAATGCTGCAGCACTAACCTCTGCAACTCCGAAACGCTGCCAGGTAAAACAAAGCGCTCCTGAAAGTTGGTCCGTCTCTTTTAAACTCAAGATAGATTTGATCTTTTTAATTTCACATTAAACACTTAGATTTTGTCTTTGAATCTTTGGCAGTTCCTCTTTATCAGTGTGTTGTATGCGTGATAGGGCAAAAGGCATATCTCTAATTACAGCAGATTACAGTACATTATAGTTTATCTCCAAATGATCAGTTTACATATTATTGGAATCATTTTTGGTGCCATATGAACGAGCAGTTTGTTTGATTTGATTTCTCTGTTAAGCTCTTCCACAGCAGGCTCCCAATGGGAGGATGTGTTACACCTGTGACGATAACGGCTGCTCGGCAAAAGTGAGCTGTGAAGGAGATGAAGATCGCTGCATCAGTGCATCAGGTGAACTAAATTTGACACTTTCTGTAACAAGCATAGACAGTTTTTTTCAGAACTGAGATGTTTTATGAACCTAAAAAGTACAATTTTCCCCATTTGAGATGAACAAAAAATATAAAAGTAAATTGTATATCTTTCTTTGTTGGTTACTTGTTAATCAAATCTACAGGAATTTTAATAACGCAAAAAAATGATTTTGTTGGATTGTATATGGATAAGCAGACCCTGACAGATTTACATTACTATAAAATTTATATTAAATAATACATTTCTTGACAGTAGAAAGTCTATGAATATGCAAATTGAAAACCCTTTAAGTACGAGTGATGCACTGCTTTCATTTGCATATTGAAAAAACAATGTTTTTTCCTGTATATTCACTTCAAATGTACACACATAGTGTCTTTTGAGTTTGTACTTATGAATATGAACAGTATGTATTCATTAGCATGGATATATGTTTAAAAATTATTATTGATAGGAGAAAAAGCATTCAAACACCACAATATTACTAATGTTAGTACTTTGCTGCAAAGCCGTTGTTGGCAGTTACAGCTTGGAGATGTCTACAGTAAGAATAAAAAACTTCCACAAAGTACAGAATGCTTCAGCACAGGAGCCTTCCATCATGGAGCATGAGCATTGTGATTACTGAGAATTACATGTGTGAAAATAAAGGAAACATGGACATGTTTGTAATTTAACCCTTTCTTAATTTACTTCTCTCTCTCTCTCTCTCTCTCTCTCTCAGTTCAACAAGGGAGCAACACTGTGTCCATGAAAGGATGTGTATCCAAGAGCCTCTGCGTTGGGTCTGGATCATCAAGCGTACCAGGATTCGGCGTATCAAAACTGCAGTGCTGTGAGGGGAACCTGTGTAACGGTGCTGAGGGCTTCACACTGAGTTTCCTCCTCATGCTCGTCCCTCTGCTCTCCTCCATCCTCTTCACCTGAGCTCGGAGCTGATGTAGCTCCTTTAAAGCTTTATCAACATGACACGCAGTTGTGAAAACTAGAAAGAGAAATGGAAGTTTATTTTTGATTGTTAAGATTTTTTTTTTTTTTGGTTTCTCTTAGCACTGACTTATAAAATACACTTTTGTTTGAAAATCAGTTGTGAAATTATATATTTAAAAAAAAACATTAAACTTTAAACAGCAAAATTCATATGAATGGAGCGAAGTGAGTGAAATGGAATAAACTCAGGTCTCTAGATTAATTTTTTGATTTTTGTCAAAATATCAAACTGCGCACCAAATAATTTCATTTTCATTACTTGTTATTATTACTATTGCTGAATGCTTTATTGTGAAGTGACCAAACTGCCTCATGATGTGCATGTTCATTAAATTTATATAATAAAAAAAATATAAACCTTTCTCTGTATATATGCCAGATCTTACTTCTGCCATGTAGCATAACGTTAACTATATATATATATATATATATATATATATATATATATATATATATATATATATATATATATATGAGTAGGACTATGTCAGTAGGTGCATAAAAAAGGTCCAGTTTGCCCAGTTAGTTTGTACAAGAAGGAAATTCTGACCGTATTAACTGTATTTATCCACACCACATTGGCTCCCTGTCATTAAAAAAAGAAGAAAACATTTTATTAGGAACACCACTGGGGAACATAAAACGACATACAAACGTGAACAGCAATTCTGCGGGCGGAAATACCTTGTTGATGAGAGCGGACACGAGGGAATGGTCAGACTGTTTCAAGCTGACAGGGCGGCTACAGTATCTCAAATAAATAAAAAATAATTCAAATAGTGACTCTTTACCTGCCCTGTGTCCACTCAGTGCACTGAAAAAAATTAAAATGGAGTAAGATTTTCTCAAGAAATGTGTTGTAAAATTTCCACATATTAAGTCCTAGTAAATTTAATTAAGCATGGCGTCAAGGATTATTCTTATAAAATGTAAGTAAATTTAACTAGCCTTTTTTTTTTTTTTTTTTTTTTTTTTTTTTTTTTTTTTTAGTAAATTTTACTTAAATGACTTACATAAGTCTCAAAATTGTAAAAAGTACACATCATCTAAAAGTTATTTCTTATTCTCATTTGGAAACATCTGATTTTGCTAATCATTTTTCATCATTTACAACTTAACAGCCACTAACACCTTAAATACTTGTGATCAGAAGTAGAACTCTAGTGAATACATGCATCTACATCAGCCTTCATAAAGTCTGAACTGGCAGAACACAACATGACTAATTTACTAAGTTGCAAACACACACACACACACACACACACACACACACAGACCATACACTTGACTGAGAAACACAAAGAACCAAGAAAAGGTTACTGAAACACTTTGTCTTGCAAAACATTTCATAATACAATACCCTTAGACCTTAAAGCCAACACAAAGACGAAATATTGAAAACAACTCATCCATAACACTCACAATCAGCAAAAGCATATGCAAAATCGAGTTCAAAAACCATGCCCAGTGGTAAATAAGTAAAATATAAACTTTGGATTTTGCATATGCTTTTGCCGATTCTGAGCGTTTTAGTGTGCGAGTTTTAATTTTTTAAATCATTTTTTTCAGTGTGGCTATGGTGCCATTTTTGGCAAGGTTGTTTTGAGGTGTTTTGAAATTAAGTGCACAACCACCAGCTTGTGCGTACCCATGAATTTGAAGAAATATCTGCCCTTTTATATTAAAATCTGAACCGTTATAATATCTGGTATGAGATATGGTGAGTTTAATGTGTTTTTCTCTCACTTGCTGGCTTGTTACATTATATTCACATTTATATCCAGGCCTATAGTATTACACTTCATCAGGAACTCAGCAGTATAGTAGCCAGCCAGCAAAATAGTGGGTCTGATTCTGAAGGTCATGCTTTAGGCTAGTTCTCTGATGGATTTTGCTAACTAGTTTGAATAGCAAGTGCTTAGTGATAAATTACCATAATGCTGTTTGAATATTGGTTGCTATAGTTTGACAGGTTACGTTGTAGCTGGTGTTGTAACATCAGCCGCCCGCTGCCAGCTGCCTGAGGTCCTATATGACAGGATTCTTCCAGTAATTAGGAACTAACTGCAGGTAGGAGCTTAAGGGGAACTGAAGAAACATTGTACCAAGCACTCCATAGGAATGGTTCAAGGAATCATTCGAACCATTTGTTTGGATTTGTTGCTTTACCCTGTCATACCTAATGTTCGTAGAATCTAAAAAAAAATCTCAGTTCAAATGTCACTTGCCGCTGTCGCTGAAATTGTGGCTCTGTATCAAGAATGTGCACAGAAAATAAAAGACATTAAAGATGCTAGATGGTAAAAATGTAAGAGAGAAACAGCATCTCTGTTTCAATCTCAAAAATCTATAGTTTATAAACCACTGTGATGTATGTGTGAGAGCTGAAGAATCATTTCAAAGAACTGACAAGTTGAAACAGATTTCTTTCGAATTGACAAAAAAGTAGAACGTGTGCAATAAATTCCATCCCCCATGCACCAACCTGACACAGTGTAAAAAACTATTCAAACATGCAGAACGTTCAACATCCCACATGGTTGTTGGAACCAGATAGGCTAGTTTAGAAACTGCTGATCTCACGCATACTGGTCTCCAGAGTTTACATAGAATGGTGTGAAAAAAGAGAAAAGAAACATTCAGTGAGTGGAAGTTCTGCATGTGGAGAAGCCTTGTTGATGAGAATGGCCAGACTGGTTTAGCTGACAGGAAGTCTACCGTAACTCAAATAACCACTCTTTACAACCACGGTGAGCAGAAGAGGATCTCAGAAAACACATGTTGAACCTTGAGGCGGAAGGGCTGCAACAGCCGAAAACCACATCGGGTTCCACTCCTGTCAGCCAAGAACAGGAACCTGAGGCTATAGTAAGCACAAGGTCACCAAACTGGACAGATGAAGACTGGACAAACATCGCCTGGTCTGCAACGTGCGGATGGTGTTGGGTCAGAATTTGCAATCAACAGCCTGAATCCATGGACCCATCCTGCCTTGTGTCAACAGTTCAGGCTGGTGGAGGTGGTATAATGGTGTGGGGAATGTTTTCCTGGCACACTTTGGGCCCCGAATACCAATGGAGCATCATTTGAATGCCACAGTATCGGCTATATGAGTATTGTGCTGACTATTGTGCATTGACCACCTTGTGCATCTCAATATGGCCACAATTTAACCATCTTATAATGACTATTTCCAGCATGATAATGCGCCATGTCACAACGCACAAGTCATCTCAAACTGGTTCCATGAACAAGAGAGCTCAGTGTACTTCAGTGACCTCGCCAGTCAGTGGATCTGGATCCAGTAGAGCCCCTTCGGGTGTGGTAGAACAGGAGATTTGCAGCATAAATGTGCAGCTGACAAATCTGCAGCCATTATGTGATGCAATCATGTCGACATGAACCAGAATGTCAAAGGAATGTTCCCAACATCTGGTGGAATCCATGCCATGAAGAATTGAAGCTGTCCTGAGAACGGATGTGAGCCCCTACCCAGTAATAGTATAGTGTTCCTAATAAAGTGGCCCGTAAGTGTATGTGTGTGCGTGTGTTGTTATATATGTAGATTGTTCGGTTCACTTTGCTTGCCAGCTGGTGACTAATCAGTAGTTTTGCTTGATCCGACATGATTTGACGCTTGCAAGACATGAAAAGGTAAAAGGTTATGATTCAGTCATACCAATTTCTCATGAGATCAGATTTCCGTAAAAAAAACACAATCGCAACTCCTCTATTCCTTCTCTCTCTTTTTTCCCTTCTAACAATTTTTCCTGACTTTTATCCAAGTCAGAGAGAAAAAAGACCCCAATGCATTTTAATGCAGTTTTAAAATTTTAAATTCCAATAACCAAAGAAACAACTTGCAATTTTTTGCAGATTAAACTTAGCAATAACTCGGTGTTTTGGTTATGAATGCTGTGTAATACTCATACAGATTATCAGAAAGAGTACTGTATATTGATTGTAAAGAACAGGAAAGTCAATACCGAAGTGTGATGACACAGAAACGCATCAGTATTATGAGTCATTTATGGTCACATTTAGTCTATTGTTTCACAGCAGTAATGGAAATCCATATGCAAAGCAAAGATTCGATTTTTTCCCCCTCAGAAATAGCATTAAACCTGTAATTAGGCTTATAGTAATAGAAAAGGGATGTGTACATAGACAACATGGAACAAGTCCAAACACTGCACAACATTATAAGGTTTTTAGGTGGGAGTTGACTTTCAGAGAGAGAAAGGGAACGTTAAGCCCCTTCCCTTTTCAAGAAACGAGATTGATGCATGTTTTGTGAATTTGGAAGAAATCCCTCCTCCCATACACACCCCTTCATGAGTCACAAGAAAAGCCAGGCTTCTTCTCAGAGCTTACTCACATATTAACCCCGTCTGCTTCAGGAGCACCAACAATGACGTCTCAAGTCACACTGCTGCTCATCTGCACGCTTTTCTCCAAAGGTAAAGAAGCTCACATGGAGCTCATTTCAGTAAATCAGTTGGTCAGTAGCTCCTTGGTGTGTATAGTTTAATTACTGCAAGTTTTTCATGGTTTTTCTTCATGCAGCTGGCTCTGTTTTTCATTTTCTTTCTCTTTTTTTCTCTAGTGCGGTCACTGACGTGTCAAAATTGTGTGTCCTTATTTTCTGAAACATGTGAAAACACAATATGTCCAGATCAGTGTGCCACAGTGACCACTTCTGTGTACATGAGTAAGTGTGTGTGTGTGTGTGTGTTTAAATAAATACACTTTTACTTTCTTATAAATAAAATGCATGCATACTGTTGTGACACCACGGGACCACGATGGCCACACACACACACACACACACACACACACACACACACACACACAAAGGCAGGACGTGCAGGGGAACGTGCTCTTTATTGACTCTGTTGTGGACAGGAAAATGAAAGTGAATGTGAGGAGTGCAGGGAGTGGGGCTTGGTGCAGGTGGGGAGGTCTCGGTCGAGGCGTGGCGAATGGGCAGTGGCGGCGCAACGGCGAGACATGAGGGAGGGAGAGCGGTGAGGTCGCGCAGCAGCAGAGGTTCTTCTTCCTCGCAGAGAGGGAGAAGTATTAGTGAAATAATAGCTCTCACTTACCATCCTCCCCATAGACACTGTATATGTACTAACTATATACTGTACATTTAAGGAATACAGCACGACAGGATGGTTGATTATTTTCCTCTAACAGCACAAACTGAAGTGTTTTATTCACCAGCCTCTCTGGTCTCTCCCTTGAAGTTAATAAAAACATTACAATGCAGCTTGTCATGTTACAGATTAAGCTGCAAAGCGTAAACCTCTGTTCTCTGTCCTGAAGTGGTGGAAAGTGGAAAGATCCAGCTTTGACACTGGAGACTCCTTCCATGAATGTGAAATAAACATACAGAACACGTCGCCATATAATGATAATACGCTTTTCTTTGCTAAATAAGAGCACATTGTAATCAGCTTATTAATAGTCTTAGGTTATGCTGAATGTCCACCCTACAAGTGCCTCTGAATGAGCTGTTACAGAAAATTCAGCAACACCTTCTGACCAATCAGAATCGAGAATTTTACAATCCTGTGGTATAATAATAAGTAACTAGGTTTTGATGGTACATATTGTTTTATTTAATAAATCCTGATATTAGTGATTGCCCTTTTATCATGATATGACTGCATCATTAGCACCTAATTTAGATGGTGTTGGCAATATGCTCATTTAATTCCCATGACTGAAATATTGCAGTGCTGCACGGTATCAAAAGTCCAGGCTTTGAAAACTTTGATTTCAGATTCCCTAATCCAAAGAGAAAAAAATATGTTGTAGTTTAATATATATATTTTTAAACACAGATGTAAATAAGTAGAACTCAACAAGTCTAGTCCTTCTTGCTACTAATTTGTATGCCTCACATGCCCTTAACATCTACTGTAAACAGGAAGGAAGCAATGGACGCAAAAACATTTCAGACATTTGACCTTGCTGTGACCTTGGCCCTTGATCAATTCCAAAATCTAATCAGTTCATCTGCTGGTTGCATACATTGTGACCAGTATATCTTTAAGTGTCCAAATATTTTTGGGGCTATATATATGTATATATATATATAGTCCTGTGCAAATGTCTTAAGCAACCTATTTACTTTTAAATACCAAATTTTGTCTTAAATGGTTATTTTATGACTTCTGCATTATTGGGTCAATAAAAAAAATTGATTCCAAACGTTTCTTTTCCAACAAAAAATTTAATGTTACAGGAAAACGTTTGTATGGCAGTAAAGAAAGCAACGTATTATATAATCCACCACTTATGATTAGATGCTCAGAAACACTTACCAGCTCATTTCCTTATACAACTGCACAAAGTCTACCTGAGACGACTGATGCATTTTAAACAGCAAAGGGTTTTTAATACTGACTTTGTTTAGTTTATTATTGTTTATTGCTTTTAATTTTTAATAGTGGACAAATATTTAATTTCATTATTTTGAAGACATCTTTGTTTTATAGCATTTCTTTGCATGAGCCTAAGACTTTTGCACAGTACTATATATATATATATATATATATACAGTATACTGTATAATATATATATATACTGTATAACTGTATAATATATGCAGTACTGTATAATAAATGTATATATATTATTTCTCGATAAGTTACGATGCTGATGGCCAGTGAGTGGTGGACTGAAGCATTAGAGTTTCTAAATTCTCCAAATATGTGTACAATACACTTGTGCTAATACTGCATACGACACACGGCTCTATGGATGCACATAACCACATTTCGGCAGCATTTCCTTCCTTCCTTCAATCTGGGTGAAAGAAATGACAGCAGAACATATCTGAGCTACAGAGAGTTCCCTGATAGAACGGCAGAATGGGAAATAAAAAAAAAAAAATAATAATGAAATGAAATGCTCAGTGCTTCAGACACACCACCTTGTTGAACCACACCAGAGAATGCTTAGCCATATTTAATTTAGTTACCTTCTAATGCTCAGCCTTTCTTCCGTTATATGAGTCGGAATCACGTAAACACTCTGTTATTATTAGGCAAAGCCATCAGCGTATTGAAATCATATCGAATAGAAATATTGTCTGTAGTAACACCACTGATATTCTGTACATGTGTGTCTGATTTTTTAATCACACTGGTATGTGGAATGTTCTATAGATGGTACCAAGGTGAGGGATTTTAATATAAAGTCTTGCAGCATGGCAGGCGAGTGTGTAAGCGGGAGCATGAACCTGGGAATGGTGAAAGTGAGAGTCAATTCCAAATGCTGCAGCACTGACCTCTGCAACACCGAAACACTGCCCGGTAAAACATAGCGCACTTGGAACTTGCTTTTATTTTTATCATCCATTTTATTTAAAGCTTATATGCTTTCAATTTCACATTAAAAGCATGCAATTTTTTCAAATGTAATCTTTGGCAGTTCCTCTTTTTCGGTGGGTTGTATGCCTGGTAAGTCATAAGACATGTTTGAATTTTGTAATCTAGCTACAGTCGATTATAGTTTACCTCCAGATTAGCATTTTTATATTATCGCAGTAATTCTTGGTGATGTCTGAGACACGGTGAGCAGTTTGTTTGATTTGATTTCTCTGTTAAGCTCTTCCACAGCAGGCTCCCAATGGGAGGATGTGTTACACCTGTGACGCTAACGGCTGCTCGGCAAAAGTGAGCTGTGAAGGAGATGAAGAGCGCTGCATCAGTGCATCAGGTGAACTTGATCATTTCTGCTAAGGGTGTAAGCTAATGTAATATGAATACATTATTCAGAATGAACATACAGTATCATGTGATCTAAACTCTCTCTCTCTCTCTCTCTCTCTCTCTCTCAGTTAAACAAACAAGCAAAACTATGTCTGTGAAAGGCTGTGCATCCAAGAGTGTCTGCATTGTGTCTACCTTAACAAATATGGTAGAAATCAGCGTATCAGATTTGCAGTGCTGTGAGGGGAATCTGTGTAACGGCGCTGAGAGCTTCTCCCGGAGTTTCCTCCTCATGCTCATCCCTCTGCTCTCCTCCATCCTCTTCTGAGCTCTCTACTGATGGAGCAGCTCACTTTATTGGTTTGCCTTACTGTTAACTGTGGTACTGTGCCATTTCAAGCAAATGTATCAGTCATGTCTGTTACTGTTCTTTTCGGAAAATCAATTAAGGAGTCAAGAAGACTTTAAACTGTGAGCAGCAAAATACACACAAATATAGGAACTAGTAATAAACTGAATTTTTCTAACTCAGTTTTATACTTTTTTGGGGTTAAAATTGCAGCCTGCACATGAAATGAAATCATGAAATTATTTTTTTATTATTATCAAATCTTTTATTGCGAGAGAACCAAACTGCTTTGCGGCTGAGATGTTTATTCCGTTTATAATAAAGGAGCATACAGTACATGTGTGTGTGTGTGTGTTTGTGCTTGTGTGTGCCAGGTAAAAAGGGTTTAAATGGAAGAATGAAGGATTTGGGGTTTAATGGTTGCTTTTGCGTTGGAAGTTTGGGTTTTGTGCAGATGAGTGAGGTTGATTTTATGTTTTGAGAAAATGGGGCGATGTTCATTAAAGTGTGTTACAGCTTTTTAGAAAAACTCTAAAAGTGCTAGAAACAAAAACAAAGGCTGAAGTCTTCGGTAGATATCATCCATAAATGCAATTAGTCATTCCGTATTTTAGGTGTATGGACCAGTTCAAGATTTATGATGTTAATTCAGGTATGATATTCCACACACGGTGCTGTTGGTGCCTCTCTGACCCAGAACACTCACCTTTTATTGGTGGCTTTGGTGTAGTTGAGAATGCTGTTTCTCACTGAGATATCTACTATTCATTTGACATCCAGCCTCCTGTCCATTTAATTTGTGAAGCTTTATTTCATTGGTTTTGACACAAAGTACATAAACATTTGCGAATTAAGTTGTAGAGATGCAAAGTGTTGCTGGTGGTAGAAAATGCGCAAAAAAATGTTTGCAAGAATTTTGGAGAATGTGTTCACTGAATGCATTTGTGTAAAAATGTACAAATAATTAAATGAATGAATCGAAATTTTCTAAACTAAGACTTTAAATAAGTAATTCATATTTAATTAATGTGAAAGGAAACCTATCAATGTATGTCTGACTTAAACGTTAGTAAATAAGTATATAACATCAGTCTACTGTATTTATTAGGAATGCCACTGAAAAAAATGTTAGCGTGAAAGACTGCACTTCTGGTTTTCTGCCAAAAAGGGGCTTAAAGTCTTTTGATTAGTTAAAGAAGAAGAAGAAGAAGAAGAAGAAGAAGATTACATAGGTGTACAATGAATTTTCAAATCTTTACACTTTAGAAGTGATTTTAATGCTAATTATAATTGGACAGCGATTTAATGCTGTTTGTTTGCATTCTTCTTGGTCACAAACCACAAGTTACATTAGACAAGAGAACTGTAAAAGGATCATATTGAAAATGTACTGTCTTATGTTTCTTACTGAGTAGAAACTCAGAGTGTTTACCATCAGGTCCACCATCAGTGTTACCATCAGGTCCACACGGAGCACCATTGTGCTAAATGTGTGAACAGCTTTGGAAAAATAAACGTGGCTGTAATTAATACTTCTCAGCAGTTGTTAAAAGAACTGCATGAGAAGCTGAACAAGGAGTCCAACCAAATCTGAGCTACTTCAGTTTCTTCTATAGTTGTTGTTCTTTCAGCTGCTCCAGTTAGGGGTCGCCACAGTGGATCACTGGTCTGCATAGTTGAGCTGGCACAGTTTTTATACTGAATGTTCTTCCCAAATTTTAATCCAGGCTTAGGATGGGCACTGAGAGCGTACGGGCTGGGGTCAGTTATCTGGCTGGTAATAAAGAACCTGCATGTTTTGAAATTTTTATCCCTCTATCATACTGCTTCAGTTTTTATTACTGACTGCACTGAAGTGCATGTCTATCTCACAGGTCTTTTTTTTTTTTTTACCTGTGGTTGCAAAACGCTTTCCTGTTTTTCTTGTCCACAGAGACACAGTTTACGCAGAACGTTTGAAACATAAGCAGACAACACAAATCGTTTTCTACAAAACAGTTAGTTTTATCAGCATGTTTAACAGGATTGGTAAATGGTCACTATTAATGAATTATTCAAAAACTGCCATTTCCAGCAAATATTCTAAGTGAATAGAAACGTGATCAAAACCGCATGTTGGCTCAAACGATATGGCAGCGTGAGAGCATAAACAAGTCGCCAACAAGTGCTAGAAATAAAAACAGTTTCAGAGTTACAATCCCACGTCCTTAGAGTGTTTAAACTCCTTAGCAATCTTGTCTATCCGTTCAGGAGAAAGTGAGACACGTTTATTCACATCCTTGCTCTTCTCTTCGCTAAGAACTTTTGCACTAGTCGTTTTTCCTTTACCTGCACTTCAATCCCTCATCTCTTCAATCCAAAACAGAGTAAGATAATAACATCTGTCTAAAAGAGATAGAATCCTCACAAACAATGTTCAAATGTTTCTACCTTAGAGTGTAGAGCATCAGTAGAAAATAGATAACAAGCAATAAGAAAAAGGACTGAGATATTTAAACACTTAAGTAGTGGACCATCCTAAAGAACGAGATTAGGGAACAATGCCCATCTTTCCCAGACATATCTTTATGCATGGTTTGTGTTTTCGCTTCTTAATCCTCTTGCCTGAAAGTTTTGTTTAAAAAAAAAATCTGCAAAAGTATACGGCTTAGCAAGTAAAACCATCTTGAATATAGGCAAATTCAACTAATATTTCTCTTGCTAGGCACATTGATTTTTTTGAAGTGGGGGCTAAAAGGACTTTTTTGTTTCATTGTCAAGCTGAAATACAGAAGGAGGTCATGAGGCTGTATTGACTTTTTATCAGCAGTAAAAAAAAAATTGTTCTGCTAAGATTACAAACCTCAGGTGCCAACTGCACACTCCGCTGCACTTATAAAGTCATTTCACAGAATTAGCAGGGACGCCCTCCCTATACACTAATTTGAAAAACTATTTTAACATGGAGAATGTTGAAAAGTTTTGACAACTAAGTGTTATGTTTAAGTAAAATATACCAAAATGTATTTGGGCTAAAATTAACTATAAACTTCAACAAAGGACTTAAAATCAACTATAATAAATCAACTTAAAATGATATATACTAACATGAAGTTATGATAAATGACCATTCAATTCTGATAAATTAACATTCAAAAAACATTCGAATCATTACGCGTGCCTAACTCATGCAATGTCATGTTATGTGAATTGTGGCTACGGCTGTTGCACTTTTCGCACAGTCGTAACATTTTATCTAAAAAATAGAGCGGTTCCTGGTGCCAACTAAGTGACCTCGTAATTCTACCTCAGTTCCAGTTTCTAGTGGAAATGAGAATATAAGCTTATATAAGCTTACTGCAACCCAAGGTGGACAACTGCAAGTTCCAGTCACATTAGCAACACGAGGTCAAGTGCTAACGGGCCTATGGATATAAGCCAAAAACCAGATGAAGGACCAACACGCCCTGTCCGCAGATACCCAAACCAGACTTTGGAAACCAGCAAAGAAGCTTCCAATCTGGATGGTTTGACCTGGTCGACGCATTGTCCTGGTTTGAAACTTCAAATAGTAAGCGATTGGTGAATATATCCCCAGTGCTATGGGTGCTTTTTGATGTCACATTGCCCTTGACTGAAATAATTGTGATTAAATTGTGAGTAATAAAATAAATAAAATATAAAAATCGAGTGGCCACGACCTGTTTTGCTCATATTCATTAGTAATGGTCCAGTTCCCCCACGTCAATGATCTGGTAGCACTCCACTTTGCTCCTCGTCTGATTGCAGCATTGGTCACACCTGTGCCTCATCTACTCACACAATCTGCAGCGTATATAAACCCTGATTAATAATTATTATTATTATTATTTTCATTTCGGTGACATATGAGACAATGACTTGTAATATGGGAAATATGGCATGTATGTTGAGGTTGATGTATTGTACTACCCTCTTTAGCCCAAGCTCACTGCTACAGTGGGCTACAGTGTTACTACGGTCCACATGATGGCTGTAAAGCACGTTAAATACGGTGAAATACACGGTTAAAGCACGGTGAATAAACGCGAATACACAGGTGAGTAAACGTCAAATGTAGGAGATGGTTTCAACGAAGATAACTGGATTGTTTTTATGATCTTACAGTTGACCATTTTATCAAATTTAATAATATGAAGAAGGCATGTTATGCATTTCCTTGCCAGGAACTGAAAATAGGTTAGCTTGATTTTAGTGTGTGCGAGTTTTTACTTCCATGTGCGACTGCTTCACATTTGGGCACATATTCAAAGAAAATAAACTCATACCATTTCAAGAATTAGTAGAAAAATAGAACATTGGTCAAAAATAAATAAATAAATAAATAAATAAATAAATAAATAAAAATCATTACTTTGAATATTTACAGTTAAAATCACTGTTAAATATGAAATGTGTATACTTTTAGTAGTTAATCTTCCAAACCAAAATCTGAAGTCATTATATATTGTACTGACCGTTGCCAAGAAAACCTCTGTCTTGCTGGAATTCAGTGGGAGGAAGTTACTCATCATCTGGTTTGGCTGAAACAGAAAATACAGCTGTGTGTCATCAGCATAGCAGTGGAGGCTAATACCAGGTTATGTAGTATATACAGGGAAAATACAATGGCCCTAGAACAGAGCCTTGTTTGTACAGTATTTACCGAGAAGTCATTATTAACATTTACAAACTGATAACGGTCAGATAATCTCTAAACCATGAAAGAGCCTTCCCTTTCATTAGCGGTTATGACAACAGATGATAGTCAGGAAAGGGACCTCTGGTGGACAGATGGCGCAATTACATGGGCTCATGGGTTTTTAGGAGGTGGAAGAAAGCCAGATTACCAGCAGAAAACCCAGAGAAACACAGGAAGAACATGCAGAACTCTGGCCAGATAGACCATGTGCAGCGAAATGCTTTTTATGTCCATGACATAAAACAGAATTGACATAGACTAGACTTTACTTGTATACAGGTAGAAAAGGAAAAAATCTAAAAAAAATAAAAGGGATATAAAAGATCGGTGGCAGCAACAGTGTGACTATATTAGGAATGAAGTGCAGATGTGTGCAGTTGTTTGTGCAAGACAATGCTGTGCAACATCAGGCTGAGGGAGTTGCAGCGAAATTGCCAACACGTATAATAAATGTTTATAAATATGGGGTGATACGGGTTTATTAGCAGGAATGTAGGGAGTGTGGGTGTTGTGCAAACAAGTCCAAGCTCTAGTGCTATGTGCTGTCCTGGTTGAGGGCCGAACGGCCTGTGCGAAGAAGCTCCTCCTCCTCCTCTCTGTGTTGGCCTTCAGGGAGCAGAAGCTCTTTCCTGACTCCAACAGAGTGAAGAGTGCATTGTTCGGATGGCTGAGGTGCTTCACTATCTTTCTGGCCTTGGTCCAGCACCACTTCCTGTAAACAGACTGCAGGTCAGGGAGCTCAGTGCAGATGGTATGCTCAGCTGATCGCACCACTCTCTGGAAAGCCCGCCTATCCTGCTTGGTGCTGTTCCCAAACCAGGCTGTGATGCTTCCCGTCAGGGTGCTCTCGATGGTGCAGGTCTAAAAGTTCCTTAGCAACTTAGAGGGCAGTTTAAAGTCCCAGCGTCTAAGGTGGTAAAGACGCTGACGGGTCTTCTTCACCAGGGTGTTATTGTGACAGGACCATGACCTTGCGATGTGGACGCCAAGGTATCAGAAACAGTGGTAGCTGGTAAGCGGGTGGTAGCTCTTCTCCTGCTTCGTGCTGAAGTCCACTATCAACTCCTTTGTCTTGCTGACGTCCAGGAGGAGGTTGTTCTACCAAGTTTATTTTTATAAACTACAATACAGACTCTTCACACATTGGACCTGATGGTAAATGCATTTTTGTTGTCTTGACAAGATGCTTTTTTTTTTCCCCCCCAAGTGCCCCACTTCACTTGTGAACTTGTGTCCACTCCCAAGAAGAATTTTGTCAAATTATTGCCTGGAAAATAAAACAAATCAGACTTAGAACACAGCAGGAAAAGCGCTGTAAAGTAAACACTGTAAGAAACATAAGACAGTACATTTTCAATATGATCCTTTTACAGTTCTCTTGTCTAATGTCCCTCGTGGTTTGTGACCAAGAAGAATGCAAACAAACAGCATTAAGTCGCTGTCCAATTATAATTAGCATTAAAATCACTTCTAAAGTGTTAGATTTGAAACTTCACTGTACACCTACGTAATCTTTTTTTGTTTTTTCTGCTAGTCAAAATTTGTCTTGTTGTCTTTCCGCTGAAAAAGAGTCAGAACATACACTGATAGTTTTTTTTTAAATGATCACATTAATTAGCTAAAATATCATGGACAGAAAGTGAGGGCTTCACATCTTTCAGGCACAGAGCTCAAACCAACTTTGCAACTGTTCGCATGCCGATTAGCTCATCTGGAGTTCTTACTAAGAAAAAAAAATCTGTTGCTAAAATGTGGAGAAGCTCCTAGGCAAATGTGAAAGGTTGGCATGTCTGAAACCACCAAGTAATTAATATTGTCTATCTCACCCGTGCCCCACCTGTAGTTCCGTACCGCACCCTACCATTTTAATACAACTGGTTTTGAAACAAAATGCATTTATTGAACACAGTCTTCAAAACTCCTGCATACATTTTTCACTCATTTTCTACCACCAGCCGCACTTTGTATGTCTACACCCCAATTTTATGCGCTTAAGAAGTTCAAACGTGCCTAATTTCATTGTTTGGCTGATATCTTTGCAAGGCTTCAGCCTGGAAGAAACAACACAGGACATTACTTACTATTATTCAACCTCACAGAACCTCACAGGTGGAAAGTTTATGATCACGTTTATTTTTTTTTTTTCTGTTACACTTATTTTTTATATTTTTCTATATAACTGCCTCAACACAATTCACTACACCATCGTCTCACTTTCTCACAACCTAAAACACAATCCCAAAACACTTCGCTTCTCTGCACAAATCCCAAACCTCCAACCCGAAAGAAAACATTACAGTACACCTAAAATGATTTACTCGTACATTTACATCAAACTGTAAACTCAGATGGCACACGCAAGCAAGGAAAACACACACACACACACACACACACACACACACACACACACAGAATGTAGCAGGACTAATTCAGTCCTACTCCAGAAAGCTGTTACTGCAGAGAATCAGGAGTGACTTGCTAAAACACAACATGTGGAATTATACAAAAGACTAAATGCTGCGAGACCAAATTTTTAAAAAAGAATTGCACAAATTTACAAAGATACAAAAACTACATTCAATCACAGAAGAAATATACATGTAAATACATTCAACACAAATCAATCGAACATTCAGTCAAGTGTAACATCAGTCATTTCAAATCCGAGAAAAAAAATCTGTCCATCTCAGGGGCGGCATGACGGCGCAGCTGCATGGTCCAGGGTCCGATCCTGAGCTCAGGTTACTGCCTGTGCAGAGTTCTGCATGTTCTCCCCATGTTCTCCTGGGTTCCTCTGCATTCCCTGGTTTCTTCTCACTGTCCAAATACATGCAGGTAGGCAGATCGGCTGTGCTAAATATATGCCATAGGTGATAAAACGTCATTGTGACACTCTGTCGTGTTTGAACAGGAAATGAGGAAATGGGAGTCAGGCTTTGGGGCAACTCAGAAGGGCTCGTCTCCATTTATCTCCTCAGCGTCGCTTGCCTAAACACAGAACAATCGTTAGTAAATCACCCACAGGTGCAGGCTCATCCTTACCACTCCCTCTGTCAAATCCACCCTGCATTCACAAACGGGCGCTCGACCACGCCCTCACCTCCACGGTCAGCAACGCGATCACTGTGCTTCCCATGTAGTTTTTCATGAGATTTGCACTCTCTGATAAAGCATCTGCAATATAATTATTCAAGGCACCTAAAAAGATGCTAAAAGGTAAAAATGAAATGAAAAGAGAGAGCCAGTGTCTCGTATCTCTCCTCTGCTCTGATTCTATGAATTGAGTTGATGCCTCTTCATTTTCACTGTCTGATTAACATTAGGATGTTCGTTTTTCCGAGATCATTTACTACCGTAAAATGGCATATAAATCTTTTTAAAAATCTTATGTAAGAAATCTGGTTATTCGGCATGTTAGAAAGCTGTTATAAAGTTTTATATAGCTTCTCATAAAATTCTCAGTGAAATTCTATTTGTACAGATTTGGATGAAAATATTATAAATTTTTTAAAGAATTATATATTTGTTGTATATTTATATATGTATATTTTTAAAAATGTATAAAGAATTTGTGGAATCTTTACTTTTAGATACCAGAAATATTTCAATGTCAATGACGATTTTTCCAATTTTTTAGAAAATTATTTTGAGAGGTTAAAATCAACAGAGAAGAAAAATGAACACAAATGACATGCGACATTTCATTCTTTTTTTTAGTTGATGTACTGCATTACTCTGTTCACAAAGCTGCAACCCTTTTACAGATTTTCTACTTTTTAAAAAACTTTCAGTGAATATTACAGTAGATAATGTAAAATCCTAATACTGAAATATATTGATCTGACCCAGTGGCTAATCAGTAGCATGAGCCGTGAAATGATGATTAGGATAAGAGCGTTAAAGGAGCGGTTAGTGTTTGTACCTTGACTGACATTTTCCTTGTTCGCCCAACTTCATGCAAATTACACTTAATTACACACTCGCAACTCCACCACACCTTTTTTTTTTTGCCTTTCTTCCTTCTAATCCTTTTTTCTGGCTTTCTTTCATAATTTCCTAAATTCTTTCTTTTTTAAACCTTTCTTTTTTAACTGCTTAATTCATATTTCTTGTTGTTGTTCTCCTTTCGGCTGCTCCCTTTAGGGGTCACTACAGCAGATCATTGGCCTGCATATTTGATTTGGCGCAGTTTTTACACCTGATGCCCTTCCTTCACCAATTTTATATCCGGGCTTGGGACCGGTGCTGGAAGTGCACAGTCGTGTGCAGCCCCAGTGGCTGGGGTTGATTCCCTGGCCAGGAATTGAACCCGGGCTGCGGGGGTGCGAGTGTTGAGGCCTAACCACTAGTCCTCCAGAGACCCAGTAATTAATAGTGTAAATTGAATTTAAAAAAAAACAATGCTAATTCAAATCACCACAGAACTGGCGTACGCTTGTAGTAGACTAAATCTGATTATTATATACCGGATTTATTGTAAAGAATGGGAAACTCATTTCCGAAGTGTGATGACATTTTTTTTTATTTGTGGTTGTTAAAGTAATAGCGAAAAGGCATAAGCAAAGCAAAGATGAGATTGTGTTTATGCTCAGAAAGCATGTTTAACAAAAGTGAGATGAAAAAAGGATCTGGTGGCATCAAAACGATGTCTTTTAAAAAGACAACACTGAACATGTGCCAACACTGCAGAACATTTCACTGAACTTTCTGTAGTGAACATGAAATAAATCCCTCCTTCCATATACACACCTAGGGTTAGCCTCAATATGAATCACTATAAAACCCGGCTTCCTGTCAGAGCTTACTCACATTTGAACCCCGTCTGCTTCACCTTCACGCCTCAACGTCTACAGAAACACTAACGATGACGTCTCAAGTCACACTGCTGCTCGTCTGCACGCTTTTCTCCAAAGGTAATGAAGCTCACAATTTGAATAGACGAAATAAATAGAATTCATTTTAGTAAATCGGTTGGTCAATAGTTTATTCCTTTGTGTGTATGTTTTTTTCGTTATTAAACTGGCTCTGCTTTTCATTCTCATTTATTTTTTTTCTTCAGCGCTGTCACTGACTTGTCTCCAGTGTCTGCCATCAGTGTCTGGAACATGTAACAATGTACAGACAAACTGTTCAGATCAGTGCCTCACTATGACCACTTGTGTGTACTCGAGTAAGTGTGTGTGTGTGTGTGTGTGTGTGTGTGTGTGTGTGTGTGTGTGTGTGTGTGTGTGTTGAGTGGAATGACTTGAAGAGGTCTGTGCACAGTCTGATAGATCTAGAGCATTTTTCAAGGAAGAATGGAATTAAATTTGCAGATCAAAATGTGCGAAGTTGCTGGACTCTTACCCAAAAACATATTTTTTTTTCAACTCCGATATAATGGAGTAGACAACTAATATAACAATAACTTTGTCAGTGTCCACATATTTTTAGACCTGGCTGTATCACATTGTTCCTTATTTCTGACCTGATCTGATTTTTGATCATTTTTTGACATAAGATGTTCATGTAGGTAAATGAAATCATGTAATTTCATGTGGAATGTTCTGCAGGTGGTACAAATTTGTCATATGGTAAAATGAAGACTTGCGGCGTGACAGAGATGTGTGTTAGCATGAGCATGAACCTGGGAATGTTGAAAATGACCCACAATGTCAAATGCTGCAGCACTGATCTCTGCAACTCTGAAACACTGCCAGGTAAAAACAAAGCGCTTCTGAAAGTTACTCCACTCTCCAATTCTTTTACAATAGAAACCTATTATTGCTATTTAATCTCTGGCAGTTTTCTTTTTTGTCTCTGTGTGTTGTATACCTCATGTAGCATAGGGCACGTTACATCTTATTACATCTAAAAGATTACAGTAGATTATAGTTTACCACGGTGAGCAGTTTGTTTGATTTTATTTCGTTATTAAGCTCTTCCACAGCAGGCTCCCAATGGGAGAATGTGTTACACCTGTGACGCTAACGGCCGCTCATTCAAAATGAGCTGTGAAGGAGATGAAGATCGCTGCATGACCGCATCAGGTGAATACGTTCATCTCTGTATTCCACACTTTCTGTAACAAGACCGTTTCCCAGTACAACTGCCCATCTGAACAGAGCAAAAGGTCAAAAAAGTGATGATGTAAGTCTCTCTTTGCTGAGTGCTTATGTAAGGAATAACACACGAAAGACCATGCAGTTATATGTACAAATAATCCATGCTGTGGTGCATGGCTCGACGTAAAGCACGGTTACTGTTCCCACCCCAGTGTTTAACATTTTTTGTCAGAATGGTCCAAAGAGTGTTATTTCACTCATACCACAGAGATTTGCCAACGATTACAATTTATTAAAGAACATGTAGTGCTTTTTAACCGTTACTTACTTGCATGTAATGTTGTGGAACATCCACAAAGTTCTTGTTATAATAATAATAATAATAATAATAATTACATGTTTATATAGCACATTTCATACAAAAGGAAATTCAAAGTGCTTTACAAAATGACAACTATATAAACCAAATTAATAATTAATTACATTTATTTAACAGCTCCCCTGTTGTATAATGGCTTTCGATCAAATCTACAGGAATATTAATGATCCAAAGTGATTTTCAGCTATTACAAAGTGCTGACACTGGAGACTCCTTCCATAAATTACAGAATGCTTCACCACAGGAGCCTTATATGATGGAAGATGAGCATTGTGATTACTGAGAATCGCATGTCTGAAAGTGTTTGTAATTTTATTTATTTATTCCCCGCTCTCTCTCTCTCTCTCTCTCTCTCTCTCTCTCTCTCTCTCTCTCTCTCTCTTTCTCAGTTCGCCTAGGAAGTAATACTCTGTCTGTGTTGAAAGGATGTGTGTCCAAGAACTTCTGCGTTGCATCTGGATCATCAGGCACGCCAGAAATCGGTGTATCAAATGTGAAGTGCTGTGAGGGGAACCTGTGTAATGGTGCTGATAGTAATTCAGGGAGTTCCTCGGGTGACAGTTCTGCGAGTAACGCCGGGAGTTCCTCAGGCGACAGTTCTGCGAGTAACACACGGAGTTTCCTCCTCATGATCGTCCCTCTGCTCTCCTCCATCCTCTTCTACTGAGCTCTCAGCTGATAAAGTAGCTCACTTAAAGCTTTATCTGGTACAATATGAAAAATGGAAATAGAAGGGTAATAGAAATATAAGTTTATTTTTGGTTGTTAAGGGTTTTATAGTTTGTCTTAGTTCTAACTGACTTACAGATAATAATTTTGTTTGCAAATCAGTTATGATATATAAAAAAGACTTTAATCTTTAAGCAGCAAAATCCATATGGCTAACAAGTAAGAAATTGAATATTAAGTCTAAGTTAGGTCTATAGATGTTATTTATAATGATCTAAGTCATATTATTATTATTATTATTATTATTATTATTATTACCAAAAGCTTTATTGTGAGGTAACCAAACTGCTTTGTGCTGTGCATGTTTATTAAATATATGTAAAAAAGGAATATATGTCTAATAGTATACAATATAATCATTTAAGGACTACATCAATAGGTGCAGTTTCTTCAGATTCAGGTTATTTGGTTAGCTCTTACAAGAATGAGAGCATGTGAACATATTAATCATACCCTAAAAATTCATTTTTCCACTTCGTTTTCTCCTTTTTTTTTGTAAATGTTTTAGCTCAAATGTCCTGGATTGGCCAATCTATTGTTCAAATATACTCAGTAAATAATTAAACATATGCACTCACTGGTCACTCATTGGGAACACTAAAGGGAAACGCAGGATGAGAGAAAATGTGATCTCACTGACTACAGCATGGCTGTTGTTGCCAGATGGGCTGGTTTGAGTGTTTCAGAAACTGCAGATCTCCTGGGATTTTCGCACACAACAGTCTCTAGAGTTTACAGAGAATGGTGCGAAAAACAAACAAAAGAAAATAGAAAAGATTTTGTGGGCAAAACCGTCTGTTGAGAGAGGTCAGGGGAGAACGGACCGAATGGTTCTTGTTGAAAGGAAGGCTACAGTAACTCACTCTGTACAACCGTGGTGAGCAGAAAAGCATCTCAGAATGCACAACATGTCGAATCTTAAGATGGATGAGCTACAGCAGAAGAAGACCACATCAGGTTCCACTCCTGTCAGCCAAGAACAACAATCGGAGGCTACAGTGGACAGAAGCTCACCCAAACCAGACAGTGGAAGACTGGGGTCTAGGTTTGGTATGTACAGTGCATGTATTGTGAAATCACACAATGTTAAATCATAAGAGTTTATTGGGTTATATTTTAAACCAGTGAACCTTTTGATCCATAATGGAGTTAGCGATATAGCTATCCATGAGTGTGAAGAAGGATAATCCACCGGACTGCAGTGTGGAACTTGAGGATGTTTCAGTATGCTTGAGTTAGCAAAGACTCGTATAAAATGAGGCGTCTCATCTGCCTCCACAGAAGGCAGGGAATCCATCTAATGTGAAAAAGCATGTTGAGGAAAGATTTCTAAAAGTGTTGCTAATTTGCTAACAGTAACTGGATATATTTAACTAAGTCAGTTTGTTTTCTTTGCTAATGCTAGGTTAGACTAGCATCAGTTCCAGTAGCTAATGGAACTGGCTAGGCAGCAAGTCGAATGTTAAACTGCGGAGTTGCTTAAAAACAAAAACCACCGTCTAACAGTTTTAGATAAGTAATAAAAGTTACTTTTCACATGAAAACATGACATTCATTTTATCAATTAAAACATTTTACTTTTTAATACTTGTACATTTAAAAATAGCACTTTTTTTTTGGCTTTTGCTTCCGCTTCATAATTCTGTCCCAATATATTGCTTCTAATATTTGAGTTATTTTTACTTAACACAATGCAATAAAATCACTGGGTCCAACCAGGTGTACATCTTTTTAACTTCTACTAGAGTAGTAGTGGTGGTGAGAGTGGAATAAATGGATGTAGATGAATGTGTGTGTGCGTGTGTGTGTGTGTGTGTGTGTGTGTGTGTGTGTGTGTGCGCGCGCACTTGTATGAGGTGGTACAACCCTTGCCAGCTGCCTCGTTAAAGCCTGCCCTGCCCTGTCTCCATAATGAGTGCATGTTTGGACATATACCATGAAATAATTAATCAAACACCACAAAACCAGCATAGTACAATTCTCTGGACTCTCTAGATCAATAATTAATCAAAAAAATATGTTGAATTTTTTTATTTAGACAGTCATAACAGGGTTATTTACAAAACTGAGTGTGGTTTAGTGCGCACAAAAAGTCAATAACTCCTAAAGGAAAACTCAACCCTGCGTGAAATTAAGTGAGCACATGCAACATATGATTCTTAACATGCATGCAAAATTTAATGGAGATCGGATTTATGGTAAATTACCATATATTTCTTAAAATGATCTTGCTTTTTCTCTAATTTAAGTTGACCCCAATAATTTATTTATTTGTTGTTTTTTTGTTTAAAGAATTGTTTTAGCCTACAGTAAACATTAGGCCATCAGATAAAGTGCTGGTATTGTCTTTTATTGCATAATTTAGCTGTTTTTCAGCTACTCTGTCATAATGAGGCATTATGTAATACTGTATATGATAAATATTTCGGTCATGCTGTCCTCGCAGCATACACTTATTTCTGCTGAAAACTATACAAGTCTATGGATAACAGTTTACGCATCTTACCACGCGTTACCATCTTACCAAATTCTGAACAAATCACCATTACTACTTCAGCTGAGCAATAAGTGTACCACATGACCTCACAAACACGTGCACGCACACACACACGCACACACACACAGTGAATCTACAGAAGAAAAAAGGGAAAAACATTGTCATAATGCTGTGAGTGAATTTCGATCCAAACTTCCGTTTAAAGTGTAGAAGCAACAAATTCATCCTAAACAAATATTTATTATTTATGTGCTGAATATTAAATTCCCAATTACTAAACAAATGTTTAGATTAGCTGTTTGTAGTTTGTCTCTTGTTGTCCCTTGTGGGCGTGGCCTATTCACCGGTAGTAGCTATACTTTATATACTGTAGCTTCTAAAGCTAAACACAAATTAAATAATGCTTTAATCGGTGTAACAATTGGTTGTTTGATTAACATCTCACATGTAATAGCGTCACTGGCAGATTAGCAGATTAGCTACTTCCTTTCAAGCTTTGTTTCCCTCTGTAATGTATATGCACATTAATGAGAGGGTAAGATGAAGCCATGATTATACAGTTTTCTTCCATTGTTGCCTGGCAGTAAACGGGACTTTTTTTCAGGCCACACACTGGCTTGGAATGAGGTGAAATAAATTCTTGCTCTCAGCACACTGCAGCTCATGGCACGTATCACAGCTCCCAGTGCTGCTTCCATGCTTTGTTCTGAGTTACTGTTTTGTTTATTGTAACTTCCCTGATGGGGACATTAGGAGACAGGGGCCAGAATGGGGTGCAGCCTTTTCAGCGGTGCAACTATTCAGTGAATCTCATGCCCATATACAGTATATATATATATATATATATATATATATATATATATATATATATATATATATATACACACACACACACACACACACACACACACAGCCTGAGCTCTTTTCTCTCCAGCTCCCTCTTTCGAGCTGCTCATCTCTCCCCTCCTTTTTCCCACAAATTTCCCACAGGAGTGTGTAATTCATGTCCAATGCTCAACCACGCCCCCGCCTCCACATTTATATAGCCATGTGCATTTTATTTTGTGTCTTGTTTCACCCCTGTTTTGTCATTCTTACGTTTCCTGATCACTCTCATTCTAGCGTCCTGTCCGGGGTGAATTCTCCCCCAGTGTTACCAGGATTTTCTCCAGATCTAACCCGACGCTGATCAGGAAAGTGAATGAATGAATTAATATAAACAGACAATTTGTCCAGATCAGTGTGCCACTGTGATCATTTCTTTATACATCCTCATAAACCACGCCCTTTTATTTATCACCAGATATCTCCTATAAAGTGCATTTATCATAAGGAAAAATGCATTTTATAGGAGTTATTTGCTGATGTTGTAAAATGATTGAAGTTGGAAAAACGACAAAACACTATTCTGGAAACTAATTTTGAGGAGATGTAATTTACAATGAAGTTTGCCTTCTGTCCCAGTGACTAACATGGGAATGGTTGGGGTTAACAACTGTCCTGCAGCCAGCCACTGAGTGCTTAATAAGTAAGTAACAACACACTGAAATATAAGGAAGAAAGGAATAACAGACTGCGGGCTGAGGCTGTATCACACGACCCCCACCTGACCTCCTATATCACACACACTCTGAGATTTTCTTGCTGTCGATGTCAGACGCTGCAATGCACGCTAGGCGAAGGCGTGAATGTGGAAAATCAAAAGGGTCACATAGAAACAAAATGCAGCTTTGTTTGAAATGGAGAAATATGAACTATGCATCCAGGGCTGGACTGGGACAAAAAAAATCAGACAGAGTCGTCTTTCCTAGCTTTGGCTCACAGTTTTGCAACAGTGTCATGTGTCATGTTCCTGTTAAAGTCCATCGCAACCTTGCGAATGATTTCAATATGTTCTTGTTTTGCCAAAGGCATTCTTGAAAACTATCTAAAAAATATATAATAAATATGAACAATTTTGGAAGACATTCTGCTAGAAAGTGTTCATTTCTCTTGGGTGGGTTAAACGCAGAGCACAAATTCCGAGTATGGGTCACCATACTTGGCTACACTTCACTTCATTTCACTTCACTTCCTGTAGCTTGGAGCAACACATTTAAAACACTGATAACTATCAAATAGACAATGGTCTCTATCAAAACCACATCCTCATGCTGGTTCGCTAGGTCAGGAACTGAAAGTACCATCAAGCTAAAGCTATGTTGGGGGTTAGTAGACTCTTATAGTAACAGAACAAAATCATGCATAAATGGACAACACTGAACACTTCTACAGTGATTTTAGATGGGGCTCATTTGACATTGGGCAATGGTTGTCAAGAAAAACAAAGTCAAACCATCTTATTTTCAAGAAAGTAAACTTGCTATGTGAAATAAATCCCTCCCTCCACTGCACATCACCATAAAACCAGGCTACCTCTCAGAGCTTACTCACATTTTATTCCCATCTGCTTCATCTCCACACCTCAACTTCTACAAAAACACCAACAATGACGTCTCAAGTCACACTGCTGCTCATCTGCATGCTTTTCTCCAGAGGTAAAGAAGCTCACACGGAGCTCATTTCAGTAGATTAATCCATTTTTTTCATTTTTTCCAACTGTGTATCATTTTCATTCTCATTTTTCTTCAGCGATGTCACTGAAGTGTCAACACTGTATGCCAACATCTCAAACATGTGAAGAGGTAACTTGTGAGGATCAGTGTCTCACTATGACCACTTCTATGTACATGAGTAAGTAAAAGAAATGATTACTTCAACTCCTTAGGAATAAAACAGAGATTTTTATATATAATTAGTAAATAATAAAGTAAGAAAACACGACAGGGTGGTTGATTTTTTTTTTTTATTATAATCATAATAGCACGTCCTGAAGTGTGTTTTTTCTTTCCAGTTTATCTTTTTCTCTCTCTCCTGAAGTTAATAACGTTTCAGAAAAACCGAGATATAAACTCCTCTGTCCTGAAGCCTTCTCCATGTCTTTAAACCTTTACAGCTGTTCCACCAAAATAAATATAACTATAAACCATTAAAAAGTGTCATTCCTCAGTAACGTGAAACTTGCAATCGCTGTTATAATGCAGGTTTTCTTGTAAAGAGCTTGTAACGGTTTTTTTGTTGTTGTTTGTTTTGGGCGGGGTGGCCTTCACTGTGCCATTCCTCCATCACACATCCCGAGCCTGTGTCGTCCTCGCGCGCAGGAGTGGCAGAGCAGTGATGATGGAAAGCCAAAGGGGTCATGTAGAAGTCATTGGTGGTTTTTAAAAAAGGGACAGTACAACTGTGTGTTATTAAAGTAGGCTATGCCCCTGTGCACAAAGTGAGCTCCAAGACATGATTTGCCAAGGTTGGTCTGGAAGAACTCGAGTGTCCTGCACAAAACCCTGACCTCAAGCCAACTGATGACCTTTGGGATGAACTGGAACACCAAATAGGTTCCCCAGACCCGCTCATCCAACATCAGCGCCTGACCTCACTAATGCTCTTGTAGCTGAAGGAACACGAATCCCCACAGCCACGCTCCGAAATCTAGTGGAAAACCTTCCCAGAAAAGCGAAGGTTATAATAAGAGCAAAGTGTGGACTCTAGAATGGAATGTGGGGTGTGATGGTCAATTATTAGTTGTTATTAGTTCCATTATTAGATGGAAATTATTAGTGTCTGCCATGTTGCTATAAAAAATGTAATTTTTTTTAAAAAAATAGCGAGCAAGAACAAGAAGATGAAGGTAGTGACTGCTAGCTAGACCTATCGGAGCAATGTCTCGAGGCCCAGGCCAGGGCCCCAACCCTGATCACAGCTACTGCACAAGTTCAAGTTCAATACTCCTGATCTTAGTGTAGGACACGTGTTCACGTCGACCTGTGGAATGTTCTAGATGGTGTTAAAGAGGTAGAAGTTAATATGAAGACCTGCGGCATGCCAGAGATGTGTGTAAGAAGGAGCATGAACCTGGGAATGGCGAAAGTTGTCAGCAACGCCAAATGCTGCGAAACTGATCACTGCAACACTGAGACACTGCCAGGTAAAACACACAGTCTTCTAAGCAGTTCAGTTCTCTGTCTTTATTTTCCATTTCATTAAAATTCTAGATATCTCTTTTATTTCACAGTTAAAACTCGTCAAATTTGTTATTCAGTCTTTAGTTCCTCTTTACTGGTGTGTCGTACACGTGATAGACTATAATGCATGTTTACATTTTGTGATCTAATTACAGTAGATAATATTTTATCTTCAAAGTATAGTTATAGATATTACTGCCGTAATATTTGGTGTCAAAGGAGACACAGTGAGCAGTTTGTTTGATTTGATTTCTCTGTTAAGCTCTTCCACAGCAGGCTCCCAATGGGAGGATGTGTTACACCTGTGATGCTAACGGCTGCTCAGTAAAAGTGAGCTGTGTAGGAGATGAAGATCGCTGCATCAGTGCATCAGGTGAACATGTTCATCTCTTATGGATGTAATCACAATATGAGTATATTATTAATAATAATGTAATATGAGTACATTATTCAGAATTAACATATATACTGTTCTAAACAGATTTTTTTTTTTTTTTAGCAATCTTGACAGGGCATCTGGATGAGACTAGTGGTGTGCACCAGGTGCATTTGCTCTTTGCTCTTTGCTCTTTATTCCTTTATTTCTAAACTCTATCTCTCTCTCAGTTCACCAAGGGAGCAACAGCATATCTACGAAAGGATGCGTGTCCAAGAGCCTCTGTACTGGTTCTGGATCAGCAAGCGTGCCAGGATTCGGTGCGACAAGCATGCAGTGCTGTGAGGGGAACCTGTGTAACGGCGCTGAGAGCTTCACACTGAGTTTCCTCCTCATGCTCATCCCTCTGCTCTCCTCCATCCTCTTCTACTGACATCTCCAATGATGGAGGAGCTCACTGAAAGCCTTATCTACTATAACATGAAAACCAGAAGAAGAAGTTTCTTTTTTAGCATGCTGATTTAGATTTTTGTGTGTTTTAGAGTTAACTGTGGTCTATATATATAGACACATATGTATACATACATATCACAAAAAAAAAAAAAAGATTGTTTTTTTGTTTGCAAATCAATTACACAGTCTAGTAATAAGCTGAGTATTACTCAGGTCTATAGATTTTTTTCAAAAACATTTTTTAAAACATTTTTGTGCTCAAAATTGCAACCTGTCCATGAAATGCTTTATTTTTTTTTATTATTACCAAATGCTTTACTGTGAGAGAACTAAACTGCTTTATGGCTGAGATGTTTATTCTGTTTATAAGATAAACATACATAATTTTCAGTCTGAAAAAATGTCAGATCTTGTTTTTCTCAGGTATTTTAAAAAAACATCACAGACATTTATGTAAAGAATGGTGAGTAGTGACCTAATTAACACGAAGCTCTTATAAATCAACTTTACCTTTTCTGAGTTACTAAAGAGCAAAATAAAGCTTTAATATGTTTCACTGAAGCTAATTATAGAAAAGGTCAGTCAATCAGATCTGTGCTCTGCTTTTAAGATTCTGAGGAACTGTAATGATCGCAGCTGATGAATCTATTTAAAGGTATTGACAGGCGTAGGCAATGAGGCTGTACTATTAACATTATTATAAAAAGCTAGAACCACATCCAACATGTAAAAAATTAAGAAACAAAATAAGAGCTCCTTCACTACTTTCATTAAATCTAAAATAAGAAGCTTCATGAAGCCAGACTGAGACACAGACATTAATTCCTCTAAACACAGTTTTAATCTTTTAGCATATAGAGATGCTAATAACTTATAATCAGAATTAAGTAAAGTTATAGTGTGCCAATTATCCAGAAAGAGCTTATCCTTATTTGGTTTAGGGAGAAATTGACTCAGACCTTGCTTCATCGTCTCTGCTAACTCCTCTTTTTCCACTCGTTCTTTAAAGACCTTTAAAAGACTTATCGAATATCCTTCCAAAATGTCTGAGAAAACTCAAAAGGCAATCCATCAGGACCGTGACTTTTATTAAACTACTTAATGATAAAGTCCATCTCTTGCGAATACTTTCACGAACAGATAAAAGGTACAGGGAAACATTTTAGAAAGAAAAGATCTATGGTAAATGATAGCTTTAAAAAATATGATTTTGAAAAAAATGTTTAATATCAAAAAATATGAGGAGCCACTTGATCTAATAAATGCTCCGTTCGCCTTTTCCATATAGAGGTATTAAGTTTCTTCATTAACTGATATAGACTTACCATACTATTATCCTCTGGACTCTGAGCGCAACCTGTGCCACTACCACCAGGCTCCGCAACCCTTTCCAAACACTGTTGCCGCTCGACACTCATCTGTACTAATCAAACCCTCTACACAGCTGCCGCTGTACCTCCATCAGTGCTCACCTGCACTTTATAATTGCTCCTGTTGGACATTTTACTGTTACGACTCTTTTCTCTCTGCTACCACAATCAATCGCTGTCTCACAGTCAGTAGTTTACAGACAATTTTTTGCACTAGTATTTTCCACTCAAGACTGTTTCCTGTCTTATCCTGTCTTATCTGGTCTAGATGGTGTAACCCCTAGAAAAAAACTATAGATAATAAATAAATAATAAAAACACAAAAGTTGACTAAAATGTTAAAAAGTTCTTTGTTATTATATTAAAAGGTTTAATATTTAATCTTCAGTGTTCAATTTAAAGTACATTTTATTTCATTTTTTTTTTCATGTCATGGATGTAATAAAATGTGTACTTGTTCATTTTTCTGTAATTTAGTTTACTTATGCTAATTTTCTCGGACTGTGATGATGCATGTGAAATATGGAGTGTTGTCTTTAAGAAAAACGTGAGGAACGCACTGTTGACCAATCAGGTGAAGTTAACGTGAGCAGCGCGATTAAAGAAAAAAAAGTGTGGGACGAGAGCGTGAGAAGATGAGCGAGCACAGATAGATCGGCGGAGACATTTTGAGATAAAATAAGAGAAACTTTGAGTTGAACTAAACGGAAAGTTTGGTAAAACGTTTATCTTATTTGAACCTGAGTCTTTTTGTGTTACAAGAGATTGAAATTTCATCGTCTTGACGCGAAAACTGCGATGACATGGCGTCCATTATCACATGGATCAAGATGGCGAGCCACCCACCGAGTCTCGAACACTCCTAAAACGCCGAAAGAAACGCGAAGTATCCGTTGCTCGAGTTTTCCCCGGACGGAGGAAAGCAAATGCGCTGGAAACCAGAGTGAACGGATGTGAAACTTTCCCTCAGCATTCGTGTTGCTGCTCGTTGCTTTGTTCATCAGGACGGTAGGCCTGAACTGTTGCATTTCATGATCGCACGCATTACACAGGACGAGGATGGTTGTTTATTTTCAAATCGGAGATCGGTTCTTGCAAATTCATAGACTGTTCTGTTGAAACGGACACACATTTGAACTGTGAACTGACTGCATTTCATTAATGGTTGTTTTTGTTGTTTATTAACTGTAACATTGTATTTACAAAGACAGTGAGTTAAATTTGTTTTGAATTTGAAATGTAAATGTTTTTTTGGGGTTATGTGAACTGAGCTGTTGATTTGAATAATCTATTCAAGTGTAAAATCAAGGGTAACTCAAAGAGTGTTAAACTTAGTTCAAATAGGAGACAAAACAGGATCAGTTAGTCAAGCTTTATTTTTGCTGAACTAGTAAAACATTGTAAGACTAAAGAGTCACAGATTAAAAAGAGGGAAACTTAGGAAATACTAATCTAAAGGTCAATTTAGATATACTAAACGTAACTTTAGATTCCAAAATTAAATAGAGAAGGAGACCAAACACTTAAGTGGAACAAGTGAAACCTTGTTGTGAAAAAAAGACTCAGACACAGAAACAGTTTAATTAATTTTGTTTATTTCATTTTATTTCTCTTCTTTTCATTGTGAATCAGTGAATATTGCGTTTACTTTTCTTGTTTTCTTGGCCTACATACATCCATTTTTTATATAAACATTCCCATCATTATTCATACTTACCTAGTCTGTCTGTTCGTTTATCTCTCCCATTTGGCTCCATAGGAACCTAGAGCACTTTACCCTTAATGCCTTTCACCCTAGTTGCTGCGTCATTTGTGGTGTTTAGTGCGCTGAGGGAAAGGAGGGTTACAATGGCATTCACTGTCCTTTGTACTTATTGTCCTGTGTATTTAGAGGATGTGGTGTTTAGTGTCCTTTGTATTTATTGTATTGTTATTGTATACTTGTTTCACACTTTCATGTACTTGCACTTTCTGTAGTCCTGTGTACTGTATATGCCGCTGTATTGTGTGTTGCACCATGGTCCTGGGGAAACAACATGTGGTTATATAGTGGAATGACGATAAAAAAAAAACACTTGACTTGACTCGATTTGAACAATATATCAGCCATAAACCATTTGAAAAATGTCCTTACTGAAATATTTTCTATATGAATGATGATAATAATGTCCGTGACAATGAAAAATCTTACCCATGAGTTGATTGTCAAGAAAGACAATGAATGTCAAGAAAAACAAGCTCAACAAGTTGAACTCAGGAAATGCTTCCACCGCAAAACAAGTCTCATCCTTTCAGACATAAAAACCTTTCTATCACTTACTTCCCTCGTCTACCTCAGGACAATAGTTTGCTTTTGGCTCACTGTTTGTTTGAACAAGCAGCAGATATCACGATCATGAGACAGAGCACTTCTCGAGTACACATCGCGTATGCATCGAAGGAACGATGTCTGGAAATGCTGTCTTTCTGCATCGTCATCTGCATCTTACCTGAATTCCAACAATTAAGCCAAACCAAAAGTACATCTCCAGGTAGACCTGCACGTAGACGAAGAGCGAGGAATAAGCAGATTTTAAAACTCACCAGCTCACATAGTTCTACACAATAGCAACTCGTTCCTGATTCACTGCATTAACAGGTTGCTGGAGTAGGTGTTTTGAACTGATTCTGGTAATCAGGGTAATATACACTGCCCTCCAAAAGTTTGGAAACGCCTGAACAAAATAGGGTTTTTGGGCAATATCAGCATAAATCCTCTTTAGTTAGTGACCATTTTGCATTGATAATAAGGGACAACACTAGGCATCCGAGCAGTCAGTTTATTCAAACATTGACTTGATATATTACTCCAAGCCTCCTGGAGGATTGCCCAAAGATG
>CM040990.1:22899549-22914152 GCA_022985145.1 Pangasius djambal
GCTGCTGTGTTAAAGTTGTACACACTGCAAAAGACGACATCTTAGCAAGAGAAAATATCTTGAATATAGTCAGAATGAACTAATATTTCCCATGAGGAAGAGTACAAGAAACCAAATATTAGATTATTAATTTTCTATTTCTAGACATTTCTATTCATTTCAAGGTTGGTCTTGTTTCATTTTAAGCATTTATTTATAGAAAGAAGCAAAATGATCTGCCAATAGAATAAGAAAATAGAAAGCTTAAAAAATAGTCGAATATGTCTAGAAATAAGCTTAATAATCTTATGTTTAGTTTATTGTAAACCTATAATAGGAATTTGACTATACTGAAGTTATTTTCTCTTGCAAAGTGTCATTTTTTGCAATGCAGAATACACTGTGGAATTATACAGGCACACTAATATTACAGCCTGCAGGGGGCGGAGCCTGGAGCCTTTCCCAGGGAACTCGGGGCACAACGCAGGGGACACCCTGGACGGGGTACCAACCCATCGCAGGGCACAACTGCACACACACTCACACCCCCATTCACACACTACAGGCAATTTGGAAATGACAATCATGCCAGTCTTAGAACTTCATAAGGAAGGTCCATCCACATTGTCCTGGTTTGTTCAACTTCATGCTAATTTCTCAGATTTGCACACAACTCCAATATCATGCCTTTTTTTCTCCTTCTAATTATTTTTTCTGCTTTTTCTAATGACCTTCTTCTTTAAACCTCAATCTTTCTTTTTTCTCTCTGAGAGAACTCATACTCTTTCGTAACTTAAAAAAAAAGAAACACGTTTTAATGGACGTTTTAATGGACATTTACTTAATCCTTCCATCACCTTCACCCCCTTGCAAAGACTTCAGGAAATTTAAATCAAACCATTAAACTGGCGTACATCTGTACTGGGCTGAATCTGGCTATTAGATATTTATTGCAAACAACAGGAAACTTCTGAAGTGTTACGTCATTTTTTATTTTATTTATTTATTTTTGTTGTGAAGGTAATAGTAGAAGGCCATGTGGAAAGCAAAGATTAGATTATACTATTTTTTTCTCAGAAATCATGCTTGTTTTAGCACAAGTGGGATGAAAACAGATGTGGTCGCATGAAATCTATATACTGAGGCTCATAGTAATAGAAAAAGGTTGCATGTTACATAGAAAACACTGTACATGTGTGAACACTGCTGAACATTTCATTTAAAATTCAGCGGTGACGCTGAGCACGATAAAGCAGTTGCTGCAGATGGATCGATGAATGGAAGAATGAACGAACGAATGGTGACTTTCAAGAGAAACAAAGTTAAGCCCTTTCACATTTAAAGGAACAAAACCTAAGGCATATTTAGGTAATGTGAAATAAATCCCTCCCTCCATGCGCACACCCCATCATGCAACACCATAAAACCCGGCTTCCTGTCAGAGCTTACTCACATTTGAACCCCGTCTGCTTCACCTTCACGCCTCAACTTCTACAAAAAACACCAACAATGACGTCTCAAGTCACACTGCTGCTCATCTGCACGCTTTTCTCCAAAGGCAATGAAGCTCACAATTTGAACAGAGGAGATAAATATAGAGTATACATTTTATTCTTCTTCACTGGCTGAACTGAGCTGGCTCTGTTTTTAATCTTAATTTTCGTGTTTCTTCAGCGCTGTCACTGACTTGCCATCAGTGTCTGCCATCAGTGTCTGGAACATGTACCGATGAACAGATAACCTGTTCAGATCAGTGTGTCACTGCAACCACTTCTGTGTACTCGAGTAAGTGCATATGTGTATGCATATATATATATATATATATATAAATGAAATGATATTTTGACAGTTACTAATTTCTGGTCACTCCTTATTTTTGATATTTTTACATGTGATCTTCACACAGAATATTGTGCTAGTTGAAAAAATGTATGTCATTGAAATCAGTATCATTTTCAGTCTGTGTCTGATTGTGTAATCACACTGGTATGTGGAACGTACTGTAGATGGTACAAAAGTGGGAGATTATAATATAAAGACTTGCGCCCTGCCGGAACTGTGTGCAAGCGGGAGCCTGAACGTGGGAACAATGAAAGTGACTAACAACGCCAAATGCTGCAGCACTGACCTCTGCAACAGTGAAACGCTGCAAGGTAAAACAAAGCGCTTCTGAAAGTTGTAAGATTTCTGTATTTACTGTCATTTACTTTAAATCTGATAGATTCGATCTTTTTTATTTTACTTTAAAAAATGTATCATTTAATCTTTGGAAGCTCCTCGTTATCACTGTGTTGTATGCCTGAAAGAGCATAGTTTATCTCCAAATTATTGTTCTGCGTATTATTAGAGTAATTCTTGGTGACATATAAGACATAATGAGCAGTTTGTTTGATCTTATTTCTTTATTCAGCTCTTCCGAAGCAGGATCCCAATGGGAGAATGTGTTACAGGTGTGACGGTACCAGCTGCTCGGGAACAGTGAGCTGTGAAGGAGTTGAAGATCGCTGCCTCAGTGTGTCAGGTGAACATATCCATATTCCATTAACGCTTCCTGTAACAAGCATAGACCATTTCCCAGAAGAGCGCCCTAACTTACGGTTTTGCCCATGTGGTGTGATATGGCCCAACGCAAAGCAGAACTACTGTCATCATATGACTCAATAGTTCAGAGTGTGTTATTCCATTTATACCCCACTGATTTACTTACAGTTAATGTTGTAACATCCACAGGATATGTTAGTTCCTGATATGACTTAGATTATAGCAACAGTTAACAGCATCTCCTTCATCTCTCTCTCTCAGTGGTAACGAGAGAGGAAAAAAAACACAGCTTGTCATGTTACTGGGAAACCAGAAAGTGTAAACTCCTCTGTTCTGAAGTTCCCATGTTGGGAAACTTTCCAAAGCACTGTAACTGTTACAAAGATCTGACACTACAGAATCCCTCCATAAACGTTAAACAAAAGTCTGCTAACGGAAAACTTCACCATGTCAATGATTGTGTTCTTCTTTGTTAAACAACATGTATTTTTAATCTGTTTCTTATTAGTCTTAGATTATGTCGAGGTTCTGTATACACAAGTACGAGCTGTTACTATAGTAACAATAACATATATTAGAACGAGCACAAGGGTCATTCTTGTGTAAGCTCATCTGCCCTGCAGTGTTTCCCAGAACTTTGTCAGATTGTTACAAAGTGCTGACAAAGGAAGACTCCGTCCATGAATTACAAAATGATTCAGCACTGGAGCTCTTCATAACGCAAGATGAGCACTGGGATTACTGAGAATTACTGAAAATAAATAAAACACAGCTGTATATATTTATCCCTATCTATTTATTCTTCTCTGTCTTTCTCTCTCTCTCTGTCTATCTCTCCCTCTGTCAGTTGAACTTGGGAGCAACACCCTGTCTATGAAAGGATGTGTGTCCAAGAGCTACTGTGCTGCGTCTGGATCAATAAGCGTACCAGGAATCGGCATTTCAAGTGTGAAGTGCTGCGAGGGGAACCTGTGTAACGGTGCTGAGAGCTTCACACTGAGTTTCCTCCTCATGCTCGTCCCTCTGCTCTCCTCCATCCTCTTCGCCTGAGCTCGGAGCTGATGTAGCGCCTTTAAAGCTTTATCTATTGCAAAATTTAAAATGGAAGTAGAAGGGTAATAGAAATATAGGTTTTGGTAATTTTTGTTTTTTAAGTTTTTTTTTTCGCTTGTCTTACTGCTATAGGTAGTTATAGATTACGCTTTTGTTTGTAAATCAATTATGAAATCAGAAAGTCTTTAAACTTTAAGCAGCAACATCCACATAAATGAACAAGTAAGAACTGGAAAATTTCTAAATCAGGTCTATAGATTTTATTATATGTAATATCAAATGCTTGAATGTAAGGTAACCAAACTGCTTTGTGGTGTACATGCTTATTAAATATATGTAATAAAGGGGAAAAAAATAATAAATTCTATATATATACACATCCTTGTGTCTGGAAGAAATCTGGTCTTGCTTCTGTCACATAGCTTTAAAAAAAATAACATTTATAAAGAGCTATGTAGGTAATTATGAGTAGGAATGTCAGTAGGTACATTAAAAAGACCCAGATTGTTCACAGTTAGTTCTTATTAGAACAAGGAAATATGACCATATTAACCCTAATTTGGCTCCCTGTATTAAAAAAAAAGGCCCAAAAAAATTATCAATAATTAATTAAAAATATACACCATTTCGGAAATTGTTGAGCTCCTGGGATCTTTACACACAAGAGACTGGTTCAAGCTGACAGGAATGCTAAGGTAACTCAAATAACCACTCTTTACAATCGTGGTGAGCAGAAAGGCATCCCAGAGTGCACAACAC
This sequence comes from Pangasius djambal, assembly GCA_022985145.1. Taxonomy (NCBI): domain Eukaryota; kingdom Metazoa; phylum Chordata; class Actinopteri; order Siluriformes; family Pangasiidae; genus Pangasius; species Pangasius djambal. Next base: position 22,903,882 of record CM040990.1, read on the forward strand.
ATCAAACCTTGAGGAGGAACATGCAGCAAGCAGCTACAAGCTACATCAGCAGAAGAGCACATTGTGTGTGTTTCACTCCTGTCAAAAACACCAGCGACGTTTTTCCAATCACCAGCTTCAGCTTTGGTGCGTTCAGTGTGCACATTTGAAATCGACAGTTCACTCGCTTATGTTTTAAACCAGTGACTCTGTTGATCCACTGATTAAAGGTAAGCTCAGCAAAGAGCTGTTCATCACTCCAAAGGCTACTTTCATTTACTTAGAAACAGAAACATGAGAGTGAATACTGTCTGGATTTTAATAGGAGGGTTCCATTTTGGAAACTTGAAGAAATAAGTTAAAAGGATTAAACAACAAGCTAGTATTTGACCAGACAGGAAACAAAGTGAAAGTAAATGAGTAAACGAGAGTTGAAAAGACTGTCAGATAAAATTAAACACACCCTGGAATGCACCTGAGACCGGTTTAGTCTCGTTTTGCTTTGATTAGTAAAGCAGTTCCTTCACTGCTAATCTTTGGGCTTTGCCTGCAAGTTTTTTTGTTTTTTTTTTTCTGTTTGCTATTACCTGTGTGGAGAATACATGAGTAATCTGTTATAACTAAGATCTTTTTAAAATAACAAGCTATTATTTCACTAAGTAGCGGTGGAGCTTTTGTCACACTACACTGCTATTTTTTCACTATCAGACACTTCTGACACCAAACTAAGCATAGGTATTCAGAGCCATTAATTGTTCAAACAAATCAATCCACCAGGACACACTTGGGCAACAAGAAAAACCTGTCAGTCAAATATTCCAATATTTCTGATCACTTGAAAAATGGGTGGGTTCAATCAAAAGGTGCTACAGTTGATGTCAAAGTGCATGAATCTACAATCAGAAAGAGACTGCACAACTTTAATTATCATGGGAGGTGTGCAAGGAGGAAACCTTTGCTGTCTAAGAAAAACACGAGGGCAGGACTGAAGTTTGCCAAAGAACACATAGACAAAGGCCAAGACTTCTGGAATAATGTGCTTTGGACAGATGAGTCTAAAATGGAGTTATTTGGACACCATAACAGAGGGCATGTTTGGTGTAAACCAAATACAGCATTTCAGCAAAAGAACCTCATAACAACTGTGAAACATGGAGGTGGAAGTGTTATGGTTTGGGGCTTTGCTGCAGCAGGACCTGACCAGCTCACCATCAGAGAATCCACTATGAACTCTACATTGTATCAGAAGGTGCTTGAGGAACATGTGAGACCATCTGTCAAAAAATTGAAGCTGAAGTGGAACTGGACCTTGCGACATGACAATGACCCAAAACACACCAGTAAATCCACCAAGGACCGGCTGAAAAGTAAAAAATGGATAGCTCTGGAATGGCCAAGTCAAAGCCCAGATCTAAATCCTACTGAGATCCTGTGGGGTGATTTTGAAATGGACTGTGCGTGCAAGAAAGCCCTCGAACATCACACAGCTGAAAGAGTTCTGCACTGAGGAGTGGAGAAACGTTCTTCCAGTCGATGTCAGAAACTGGTAGATGGCTACAAGAAACGTCTCACTGAGGTTATTTCAGCCAAAGGGGGAAGCACTAGCTGTTAGGGCATAGGGTGTCCTAACTTTTTCCTCAGCTGAAATACTAATTTTTGTTGATTTCTTTTGTTGTTTGTATGCAATTACATCACTTTCATCTACAGGTACAAATTAAAACAAGATCAGAAATTTTGACATTTCTTAATAAAGAACTGAATATTTAATGGGGTGTCCTAATTTTTTCACATGACTGTATATATATATACACACATACATACAGCCAGGTCCGGAAGTATTTGGACAATGAGAGAGTTTTTGCGATTTTGCCTTTATACACCACCACAATGGATTTGAAATAAAACAATCAAGATGTGATTGAAGTGTAGACTTTCAGCTTTATTTTAAGAGGCTCCACAAAAATATGGCATTTACCCTTTAGGAATTACAGCCATTTTACAGGTATTTGGACAAAGTGACATAATTGTAAATACAACCATAGCTTCACGTACCATCTTTTGGTATTCCAACTCCTCAGTTTGTAGTTTCAGTTTTTTTTTTGCAGTACTTTAATCTCTTAGTCCTGATCTTTGAGTTTGCAGTCCAGCTCTAGATTCCTCATATAAATGGCTCTGATAGAGTCTGTTCCCACCTGAAGTAGAAATAATAGACTGGTTAGGATCTTATTGTACCCAGCTGTAGCATCTGTATGTGGAAACATGTATTACCCTTTTTCTTTGCTCTGGGAAGCTGTGGGATGAAGAGGGTTCAGCTGGAGGTTGCGGTTCTGAATAATCCTATAATGGAATAGACATGACGCATTAACTTGATGTAAGTCATTCAGTAAGTCATAAGTGCTTGTCATGATCATTCTCATAATTAATCACAATGGGTCATAATTAGTCATAATAATTAGTCATAATTAATTTTAAAGGATTGAAGTCAATTTCGTGTAGACATGAATGGAGCCCGTTTGGAGGAGCCAGCACCTGGATCTGAAAATGCACTGCCTTTAACGCCACCCGTGATGGGTCGCCCCTGGTCGTAGGACTGTGTATTCCTGAGGAGGTGGCCCTCCCCCTGTTTTCTGTAAAGAGCAAAGAGGACATTGCAGTTACTCACCACTTTGAATGATGTTTTTTTGTATTTCATTTTAATCTGCCGCCAGGATCATTTGGATTTTGGGTTGCATCAAAGTATCAGAAAGAATGAGTTAAATACTAAATCTGTGTCAGGGCCAATTCATTATTCCTGTCCTAATATATTTTCCCAAATTGATATTTATTTTATTTTATGAATATTTCATTGTTTTTAATTGTTTTAATTGTAATTAAAGTGTTGCGGTCAGGAATTTTGTAGTAAATATTTGATTTCTGCTTGAACAAATTGATACTGAAGCATGGCTAGCTTTTTTCTCTGATGGAAAGAACTCATAAATGTCTCATAAATGTCTGACTTTTCCCCCCATCTTGTGGCATTCACTGATCATCGGCAAAGTATTTCGAGGAGACACTGCATGAAGCCAGTAAAGCATTACAGACTTGGTGTTCCTCTGGGATTCCACCTACAGTACAACACCAGACTATGCAGTTGCACCACTTGTCCACCAGAGGTCTCCCAATGGTTGTCATGACCACTAATTACAGGAACAACTCATTCCTGCGTTCTTTTTTTAATTACCTGTCATACATTGGGGAGGTTTGAGAGTTCATTAACCCGTCACGTTGGCTGTAAAGCACATGTGTTTCCTCTTTTAATTGTCAGTTCATTTCCACATATTGGTGCCACATTTTGCATCTTTATCATTTGTTAAATCATGACCTCATGAATCATGAATGTGTGCTCAAAGTGCAGACTTTAATGTAAGGGTATCTACATCAAACTGGGTGAACGATGTAGGAGTTACAGCACTTTTTATATTTTCCCCCACCCCCACCCTATTTTTTAAAGGTCCTGAAGTAATTGGACAATTGGCTGTATAACTGCTTCATGCCCAGGTGTGTGTTATTCCCTCATTATTTCACTTACAACTAGATAAAAGGTCTAGAGTTGTGCAAAAGCCGATTGAAATGGCCAAATCAGCTGTTTGGTCCATTTTTAAAAAGAATTGATGCACTGGTGAGCTCAGAAACACCAAAATGCATGAAAGACCACGGAAAACAACTGTGGTGGATGACAGAATTCTTTCCCCAGTTAAGAAAATCTCCTTCACAACAGCTGGCCAGATGAAGAACACCCTTCAGTGGGTAGGCATATCTGTGTCAAAGTCAACAATCACGAGAAGGCTTCTCCAGAGTAAATACAGAGAGTTTACCACAAGATGAAAACCATGAAAACCATTGGTAAGCCTCAAAAACAGGAAGACTAGATGAGAGTTCCCCAAAAACCTCTGAGTACAAAAAAAGCCTGTACAGTTCTGGGACAATCTATGGAGAGTGGAGAGTGGTAGAAGAATGATGGGAAGAGAAGAATATGGAGAAGAGAGAACTCCTGTATAGAGGACTACTAATAAGGGAAGTACCACCTCATCTTATGGTGTGGGGGTGTGTGGATGCCAGTGGAATGGGTTCCCTTGTATTTGTTGATGATGTGATTGCTGGCAAAAGCAGCAGGATGAATCCTGAAGTGTATAGGGCGATATTATCTGCTCACATTCAGTCAAATGCTTCAAAACTCATTGGATGGCATTTCACAATGAAGATAGACAATGACCTGAAGCATAATTTGAAGTTTTTAAGGCAAAGAAGTGGAATGTTCTGCATTGGCTCAATCCAGTTGAGCGGCATTTCACTTGGTGAAGGCAAAACTAAGGCAAATCGCCCCAAGATCAAGCAGGAAATGAAGACAGCTGCAGTAAAGGCCTGGCAGAGCATCGCCAGGGAAGACACCCAGCGTCTGGTGATGTAGAGGATTTGCAACCAAGTATTAAAAATGAATAAATTAATTTCTGAATTAATTTATGATAATGTTAGTTTGTCCAGTTACTTTTGGTCCCTTAAACAGTGGGGGACCACATGTAAAAAGTGCTGCAATTTTTTTCAACATTCACCCATTCTGGATATACATACCCTCAATTTAAAGCTGAAAGTCTGTACTTGAATTCATCTTCATAGTTCATATTCATATTCATTTTATATTATACTATGGTAAACTTTGACAAGTAACTTTGTCAATGTCCACATATTTATGGACCTGACTGTATAATGTAGTATTGCATTGTATTCAGTGTTAGATTAAGTGCACACAGTGAGGATGTAATACTGAAAATGAGCACATTGTTATTCAGACCTCAGAGATCTTCTGCCTTAAGCGCTATTCAGGAGTTATATGAGAGTTACACGTAAGGTGCAGGAGTTTGAGTAAAACAGAGGCGTGTCTCAGTTTCACGCATCTCTGAACCTGAAGTTAAGCGCATTTTTCTTGAGTTATATCGACTCTAGCGTGGACAGTTTGATGTCACCACAACGTATCATGCTGAACTGTATGTTTTGAATGTAAATACACTCAAAACAGCTACGGAATGCCATCTGAGGCCAATATTTAAATACATAAATATGACACTACTAATTATTTAATACTATTATCGCTATAAGGTCTGTCCTGTCAGGAGGAAATCCTTAATCAGGACAGTACTTATCTCTAGCAGCATTTTTTTAATGGCTAAAGTTGTAAATGTGAACTTAAAGTGAGCTGTAAGTATAACAGATGAGTGCTTGGTCAGCTTATCCTTCATTCCACAGGCAGGTTTTCTATACAGAAGAGTGCACTGTATTAACAAAAAAAAATGGCATTAATTTAGTTAACTTGACCAATCACAATAAAATGAAAGGAGTGTGAACACAGTTAAACGTCTGCGCACAATATAAAAATATAAAATGTTAATGGGATGTGGATCAAGTGCTATTTAACAAGTTTATTTTATTGCTGAATGATGAAGTTGGAAGGCGTTAAACTAGGACTATTCTTGCAGCAACATGTTGGCAATATACAATATTTTTTCACTGCTTGCCATTTTCTCCTCCATATATTGATGAGTTAGAAGTATAAAATGTTCGTGTACTACCTCGCCCTGTGTTCCTCCCTGTTCTAATCTGTGTGTGTGTGTGTGTGTGTGTGTGTGTGTGTATTCCAAGTTTCTTAGCAGAGGTTGTCCTTTCTTAGAAATAATGCACATGCATGTTTAACAATTCTGTTTGCCAATTAGCTCTCAATTAGGATGTTTTTACCAATAGACATGTACTGTATATTATAATTACTATAGCACTAGTCCATCAATGACTCTCGATCTTCTCCTTTCTTATGTCGGATTTATCTTTTCAGCGTTGTACTCTGGAAATCTCTAAACATCTGTTATTTTTGGTCATAATTGATTGCGGCTCCGTTCCTTCACGCAACAAACATATATATTTTTATTTTTATTTTATATATGACCTTGTGCTTTTATGTTACACCAAATTACACTGGACAGCAAAGAAAATAAAACGGCGCACAACCCAACTCTGAATACAAGGAACTTTCCCAGCGTAACTTCAGGACTTAAGATGGCAGCACTGAGTACGGCCCATGAATGTACATAATGATCAGAAAAAAAGGTGAACTGTTATATTTACATGTAGGAACTGTTACTCTGAAGTAACTTTGATTATATTCAAGTTTTGAGGATATTAATTATATTTCACACAATAAGGAGGAAGTTTCATATGCCTTCCTTCCTCGTATTGAAATCTATTGACTTCATTGCATGTGAGATTTTCAAGCTAAAGCCAATAAATCTGATTCAGCTGTGGATACAAGCAACTCGACTATACTTTATACCAACACATACATCCACAAAACTGATTTTCACCCAACTGAGCTACACATGAATTTTCAGAGGCTTTGGGTGTTTAATGATTTTACAAACATTTCATGCCAAATATTTTTGATGATAAACATTTTTTTGAGTCAGATACTTTATTGACTCTGTGTTTGCTTCGTGTTTTTTTTTTTTTTTTTAAATATGATAAATACAAATATATGGGGGATTTTATGCTTAGTGCTGTGGTTTCTCTGAGGTTCCCTGTTTTGCTGAACTGTGTCATCGCTCTTCCTCAAACAGCGTAAACAGATACTGACATTTAATTAATAGACACAAGAAAACTTAGGTTATGTATGGATAGCTGAAACTTATATTTGAAAATTTAATAATTAATAATATAGGCCTATTATTATATATTTTTTTAAAAGACAAAATGGTTACTCTTTTTTTGGAAGATAAATTACCACCATTAATAATTTATGTTAGGCTTTCTTTTTAGAAGAAAATTATTACGATGAATTGCCCTTTTAGATTTTCAAAAAGTGGAAGTGAATTTCCATTTCGGAGCGCGACGAGAACCAGCTCAGAAACAACGCAGATCATTTTTTGATATGAAATAATAAATGTCTCAGTCACAACCCTTATGACATAACTTATACTAATACTTATACTATAGACTACTATAGATAATGTGTTATTTCACATTATTCTGATGTATTTCATTATCAAAAAAGGATTTAGTTTTCAATAAATAAAATCAAATAAGTCATAAGAATTTGCCTCACCATCCACTTTTTACTACAAGAAATTTTAAAGAAGAGGTTAATATTTGTCCGGAGTCCACTTTCAGTACAGCGATTGTCTTCTATCATTATGATATGAGTTTGATCATGGTTTTCCAAGGAAACCTTTCAAAGCTATGTTCAGACAGAAAGCCTAAATCTGATTTTTGGCATATTCAATTTACACATGAAACATTTTCTGCTGTCTGAGCACCAACAACAAAAAACACCCACATGAAATCGAATCCCAGCCAGATTCAAGCCAAATCTGTATACGCTGTTTGGACATGCGGCTCATTTCGACCGGTCTCATCAGATGTTTTTTGTTGATGTGTGACCTTTTTGACAGTGGAAGTTTACAACAAGAGTACCATATGATGCGCTTCATTTCAACTGCCCAAAGGCAAGACACAGGTGAACAGGGAAATGAACAATGGATATCACAATTAGTCTTCACGAATCGATTGCTGATATTCTCATAAGTCTTTCTTGTACTAGAACCTTTGAAAAAAATGTCTTTATGCAAATCAGTCTTCATATTACTGACTACGTTTACATGCATATCGAATTCCTTTTAAGGTCTATATCTGGGTTGCAGCCATATTCTTAATACAATGTATATATGCGTACAGGCATAGGAATATTCCTGTATATATGGTTGTTGTAAGTATGCTGATCTACACATGTGCTTTTCCTCTCCCGCTGTATTTCCCAGGAGAGTCAAGATGCTGCCATCGCTACCCACGATTCCTTGCAGACTGAGCATGCACATATATCTCCTTTCAGTAGATTTTCTGAATAAGGTGTTTACATGCAACAAATTTCCGATTAAAACAGGCATATTCCGGGGAGGGAATCAGAATTTGGGGAATCAGAATATTGCCTTCTGAATATTATAATCTGAACGGCGCAATTGGATTGCGGCATTTACATGACTCAATACTAATTAGAAAATTGCCAAATTCTGATGAATATCGGAATACTGATGTGCATGTAAACACAGTCACTGAATATGTATTTAAAATTCATCGGACATTCAGTGAGGATGCAGATCATACACATAGTATTAAATTGGAAATCTTTTATAAAACAGTTTTTTTTTCTTGTGCAACTATTCCCAAACAATGACCTTTGATATTGATTATTACTGTATATCAGTGGATAGCTGTCCATTTTATGTTATTTTCAACAACCAGACCATCCTTGTCCCGAAATGTCATGCAAATATGAAATGTCAAGCAACCATATTGCAGTCACAAACTCTTCTTCTCATTGCCTGTTCAGTATTCACATATGGATCATGTTTTCTTGTGACTGAAATAATAATAATAATAAAAAAAAAACTCAAGCAGCATGATAACTTGTTTCTCGTTATTATGGTAAATGTCTACAATTCACACAAATAATCCAAAATTGTTCTATTCCTCTATCTGAGGAATGAATCTTTGAACAAATATTACCTTGATTATTAACATTATGTAAAGAAAGGTAATGTGGCCAAATGCTTTTGGGGTTTCGGTAGCTTACTAGGTTTGTTAGCTAGCTATAGACTGTAGCAGCACTTACGTATATTAAACACAAAAGACAATCACAACCTAATATTGACACCTTACGTTTAATACACAGAACACATGTAGTGTGTTACTTTCTACCCCTAGAAATGACACCACAATTTTACAAATGTTTTAATGATTAAATCTATAATTTAGTTAGCTTTTAAAAACTGAAAAAATGTCAAACTTTTTTTAGAATCGCTATATAATTATTCTTCTATGGGTACAAAATATTATTCTTTTATATTCCCTAATTGCAACTTTTATGGAAGTGGTGAAGTGATTTTGAGGAAGTAGAGAATTTTAAAGAATACTCTATATAATAAAGTATAGTCATGCATACCTGGCCCCACCCATTAAACCCAGCCCACTGTGATGGTTATAAAACTGCACACCCTCTCACATCATATTTATATTAAATCTAGCCTGCTTCATCTTCTCAACATCTCAACATCCTCCATCCAGCAACAATGAGGACACAGGTTACACTGCTGCTCGTCTGCATGATTGCCTCAGGAGGTACACAAGCTGACATTTCATTAAGTTAACACGAGTTAGTGAGTATATTATGTATTATGTAACTGACTCTGTTTTTATTCTCATTTCCCTTTAGCGTTGTCTCTGCAATGTCGTCCATATGTTTATGACATAGACTATAAGGTTGTACCCACCAATTGCACCAATACGTGTGCCAGAACAACCACTTCGGTGGACATCTGTAAGTATGAGAACATCCAGCTGAACATCCTTTCAGTATTTTGTGCGCTTCTCTGAATTCTGAGCGATCCAAAAATGAAAAATCTGATTTTTACCAAGTTTGAGTTTTTCTGCCTATAATATACTTTGACATTTTGTATGATTTTGTAGGAGGTTTTGGATGATTACACAAATCTTAAAATTTTTCAGATATCGTAAGTGGTGTATCTGGTCTAACGCTCATGACAGTGGATGATCTTATACATTGCGGATCGCCAGAGCGGTGTGTAAACGCAAGTATAAATGTCGGTGTGGTGAAAATCGCCAACAATACCCAATGCTGCAGCACTAATCTCTGCAACAACAGAACCCTGCCAGGTACAACTAAGCACTTTTTCAATTCAGACAGAGGATTCATTGTTCAGTTCTGCATTTTTACTGCCATCCATAAAAGTCACATGTTTAAAAACACGTATAAAGGAAATACCAGTGATCATCTGATTTCTTCCACTTTTAGTCACCCTTTATTAATGTGGTCCATTGTTATTGAAATGTCTTGCATGTTTCTTATTATGGTCAGTGATACACTGTAAGATAACAAGAATAACAAAAACAAGAAAAGATTTTGCCATTTATAATTTTGGTTACATACACTATATTACCAAAAGTATTCGGTCACCCATCCAAATGATCAGAATCAGGTGTCCTAATCACTTGGCCTGGACACAGGTGTATAAAATCAAGCACTTAGGCATGCAGACTGTTTTTACAAACATTTGTGAAAGAATGGGCCGCTCTCAGGAGCTCAGTGAATTCCAGCGTGGAACTGTCATAGGATGCCACCTGTGCAACAAATCCAGTCGTGAAATTTCCTCGCTCCTAAATATTCCACAGTCAACTGTCAGCTTTATCATAACAAAATG
>CM040990.1:22914252-22931626 GCA_022985145.1 Pangasius djambal
GCTTTTGGAAGAATGGTCAAAAATTCCTATAAACACACTCCTCAACCTTGTGGACAGTCTTCCCAGAAGAGTTGAAGCTGTAATAGCTGCAAAAGGTGGACCGACATCATATTGAACCCTATGGGTTAGGAATGGGATGGCACTTAAGTTCATATGTGAGTCAAGGCAGGTGACCGAATACTTTTGGTAATATAGTGTACGTATGAGACATGTTTATATCTTTTTATTTAATTTATTTCTTTATTAAGTTATGCCACCGCAGCCCATCAATGGGAGAAGGTGTTATACCTGTAATGAGAACGACTGCTCTCATAAACTGCATTGTGAGGGAGCAGAAGATCGCTGTATCACTGCAACAGGTAAAAAAAATATTTTTTTAAAACGTCTACGTTAATCTCTAAAATTTTCTCTGAAAGTTTCTTAGAATTGAACTGCATGTTTATTATCCTAAACATCACCATTTTATCCATTTCTGATGTAATAATTAATAATCTTGATCTTTAATGTGGTGCCATTATTTTAACTCCCCAGAGTTAAAATATTAAATTTCAATCATTTAAATTCAATTTTATTCATATAGTGCTTTTAACAATGGACATTGTCACAAAGCAGCTTTATAGAAATCCAAGTAATAATTAAAAAAAAAAAAAAAAAAGATATAAGATTTCTATAAGATTTCTACATGCCACTTTTATTTTTGAATTATGCGGTACGTTGCAGGCTTTGTACCTTCATTAGCAGATTACCAAAGCAAGCTAACAGTACTAATTAAACATGACCAATCAGCAGAGGCACCACTGATCTCTGCTACTGATCTCTGCTACTTCCTTCCATTTAATGAGAGGACGGGATAAGATGAAACCGTGGTTATATGTTTCTTCCATTTTTATGTGTTAAATGGGAAGTAAATGGGAACTAATTGCAGGGAGGAACTAAAGTTGTAAGAGGGGAACTGAAGAAATGTCGGACCACATGAAGCATAGTGAACGCAGGGTTAGGTTGCTGTTGGGTGTGTGTGATCATGTGACCTGACATGTGATAACTGGTGTATAATGGAATGCAGAGTGAACATTGTGACTATCATGAATGAAAACTGGTTCTCGTTTTAGCTGTTTATTCAATCTCATTTTTTCTCTTTCTGTTTTAGTTGCTCAAGGACCCAATGTAATGTCCTTGAAAGGCTGCACAACCAAGAACGTCTGCAATACGACTCTACTAAGAGCACATGGACTCATCATGACAGATGTGGAGTGCTGTGAGGGGAACCTGTGTAACGGCGCTGAGGGCTTCACGCTGAGTTTCCTCCTCATGCTCGTCCCTCTGCTCTCCTCCATCCTCTTCTACTGAAAACCCTTCATCTGGTCATATTATGAAATTTTCGACTAAATTTTCTCTTTTGCGTGTTTCTCAACCAGACGTAAGTAGCATAAGTAGCGTTTAACAGATTAAGTAACATTTAAATTCTCCCAAAAAAGAAAACAGAGAAAATTTCATTGAAATTTTTCATTCCAGTTCAACTGAAAGATGCCATGCCTTTTTACTTCTACATTTATCACCTAATCTACTGAGTAAAAAAAAAAAATTACTGGCAAATTTTAAAGAATTATAAGTTCAAAGCAGGAACTGAATTCTCACTTTGACTATCAGAATCATCCACATCAGTCTCGGTCTCATCACCTGATATGAATGGAAATCAATTTCCCATACCCATACATCACGGACGTTACAATTAATTCAGTTCAGTAACTATTCATAGCCGTTAATCAAAATGCGATAAAATCACACTTAGCTAACAAGGATTCAGACATCTTCAGGCAGTCTGGCTGTTTTTACTGCTGCGTTTGTTAAACTGCCTTCACGGGACGATATCAAGGCAAAACTATAAAGTAGCATTAATAAATAACACTTTTTTTGTCATTCTCAGCCGTACAGAGATCTGACAGACAGATCTTTCCAGATTCCCACAAAAGTCAGCATCCTAATGCATCCCAGTCTGGTGCAGAATTACAAAAGGAAAACAGAAATGCAGTTTTTATGTCTGTTGAGGAATTCCTTTTTTTTTTCCTTTTTATCATGTCACTGTCATGTTGCAGTGTTTTATCTGGAACCCGTGTTGATGTGTGTTAAATGAACATGCGCCACTGCATGGATTACACTTCTGTTAGTAAATCACTAATGACGTTTTTTTTTCTTGATGAGACTTAAAACTTCAAATGAAACCAAGAAAATAAACTGATCGGAGACCAGCTGCTTAGTGTTGGTGGTTCTTCATCTGCTTCTCCCTCAAGATGGCAGACTAACCCATAACATGCCGAGAAATAGTATTCAGTACTTTACAGTCAACTAATAAATATTAACGAGCTGGGCCAACTTTTCCAAAAGCATCACAGCACAAGGGTCATCATTAAATGGTAGCATGAGCAACAATCTCTCTCTCTCTCTCACTCTCTCTCGCTCTCTCTCTCACTCTCTCACTTAAGATGATCTTCACTTTGAAGTATGCTTTTGAATATTCATGAATACTGGACAGTCCTACATGTGAAAAATGAACTGTGTGAATATAAATGATGCGAATATATATTAAATCATGTTGGAGAACGAAATCATGAACGATAAAATAGGAAAATTAGTCATGTGCCTAAGATATTAAAATTTAACATCTGAAAACAATTGATTTTTTAAAAAAAAATAATATTCAGTATATAATATTTTACAGAAGACATTTCTCTCTAAGCAGGCTATTAGCTAGCTGTAAACGTTAACCAATAAATATTAATGAGAAGTTTAATTGTGAATATTCATGAGTAGGGGGCGTGGTTAGTTAACATAGCTGAGAATGGCACTCTGCAGCAATTTATTTTTAAAAAATTAAAATATTTAAAAATATAATTTTATAATTCTGAGAAATAGCATATAATAATATTGGAAAAATACTGCGTTGAGTCCAAGAAAAAAAATCTTTATGTAAAATGATTGAGGAAGTGTTTCTATATGGAGATAATCAGAATTTCTATAAATGCTGTCTGACTGAATTTTGTCTTCGCTGTAATACAGTTACATGTTGGTTGATGGAGCTGTGCGTCTGAGGTAATGGAGATGAAGGTCATTAGAGGTTATGCATGAAGTCTTTATCTCAGCCTGGTAACGCTGATAAACAGTTTAAACAGACTGAAGAGTAAAGAGCGGAAAGACTGAGCGGGAAACATGTAGCTAGAGAAGGGAGGCAATACGCCATTTTAGTGTTCTTCTCTCCTCCAACACGCTGTTATAGTAAACTGAAGTTCTTCTGCAGCAGGATCGTTATTAATGAACCATGTCGTTGTTGTTTTTTTTTGTTTTTTTAAACATTTGGAAAAAATAAAAAGTCCTGAAAAATTAGCGTGTGAAAAGAAATTAATTGTGTGGTGGGAAAAAAATCAAATCATAAGCTGAAAAAGTAAAACCATGCATCCTAAATAAATGAATCATGTGGGGGAAAAAATCGCTGTGAATATAAATGAATCAATAATGAGCCCTGAATGTGAAACATTAACATGAATCAGTGGTAAAATTCACATGTGGAAAAATACAAGTCATGTAGAAAACATAAAAATAAGTGAATTGGAAGAAATGAACCATGTGAAAAAATAAAAACGTCCTATATGTGGAAAAATCATTTAAAAACGAATAATGTGAAAAATTCGCATGTGGGGAAAAGCAGACACACGAACTACACACACACATACACACACACACACGTAAAATTGACGTGAGGTTTTGTGTAAGGGTGTGTTTTCCCATCATAGCATTATGATTATATCTACACGTGTCTAAAGGCAGTGTGTAGAGGGGGTTGGTGTGTAACGTATCTGCTCTCCACCACTAGCAGTGATGCCAGCCATTTCAGTTGCCACTATTCAAACAAAGCAATCCAAATAAAATACTGTTTGCTGTTTGAGGCAGAGGTATTGTCGGGTCTGCTGAGCGTGACGGAAAATCAAGCCGGTGGTTTCTTTGCCTCGTGACACGGTTCTGATTTTAACTCACAAACAAAACAGTCTCTCGTATGTGTTACACACCAAACCGGTTGGCATTGTTGTAATGTTTTGGAATCTACTGCATTTAAAAAAAAAAGAACTATAAGTAGTTTTAAAGTAATTGAGAGTATAGAAACACAACAAACACGGAAAGTCTGTCAATATTCAAACTCCTCACACGTGACAGATATAAAGTAGAGAGGTGTGTGTTATAAATTTCCCTCGGAGAGAAACTGCGAGCATTCCAACATAAAGAATATTTGAAATAAATGCAAGTGTTATCCTTTAAAAACACACACACACACACACACACACACACACACACACAAAAGAATTTTGACCATTTTAAATACCATTAAACATGATTATGGGCATTATGAAAAGGTAATAAAATTGGTAAATGTTTCATGTTTTTGCTACATTATGTTGAAAATAAGGAGAAAACAAAACTCATTGTGTCCATTGCTGTTTAGAGAAAGTACTAAAAAAAAATAATATTAAGAATAATTTTTTTTTACCAAGGTGAAATACTGTTAAGTGTATTTAAAGACAACAACAACAAATCTGTTATTTATTTATTTATTTATTGATTGATTGATTTATTAAGTATTTACCCCACTTCTTGTCTTTTGCCACTGAGAAAAAAAAAAATCTATAAATCTATATTTTTTTTAAGGAAATGGGTTGGTTGAGGCGTTAATAACATGAGTTGAAGGCAAAAGTTGAAAGTGTTACCATGGCTACAGAGGTTTAACAGCGAAGGAGGAAACCACGCCTTCATCAACATGTTTATATCAAACCTAGTCTGCTCCCTCCTTCGCTTCCTCACGTTCATGACTCCTTCAGCAATGGAGCTGCAGGTCACACTGCTACTCAGCTGCCTGCTTTTCTCTACAGGTACACCCTGAGCTTTTTGTTTCCACGCTGATATTTAGCTGTAAGTAGTTTCCAGGTTCTTCAGTTCATGTAACGAGAGTTTTTCTGAAACCACGGGAAATCCACGTTCGTAGATCGTAGCTTCATCGCAGCTTCATTACAGGATCACTGTTAAGAAACCAGTCGCAGTTTGAGACATTCAGAGTGTGTTCACTGCTGTGGCATGCTATCATTAGAAAATAATCAACGACAGGGTGGTGTGATGAAGAGTTACTGTTCCCACACTGAAGCTGAACATCCTGAAGTGTTTTATTCCTCTTATAGCACTGCAACTTACTAAAGATTGATGTTTTTTTTTTTTTTTTTATGAGCAACACTTTTTATCCATTTATAGTTCCATTTAATGTCTGTGAAACAAGTTCGTTCCAGCTATTACAATATATAACCAGATGTTTGTGGACACCAGACCATTGTGTATAATCACAAATGTTAATCAAGTAATATCTACATTAATATCAAACGAACCGCATGGATTGTTGTTCACGGTGAAGAAATCAGTCAGCGTTTAAGATTTGGTTTGTTCGCTGCTGTAGAATGTTTAACAGTGAGCTTTTTATCGAAGCGTAATCTCCTCTGTCCTGAAGCTGGCAGTCATAACTGCAGTGTGACTGTATCTCTGTGCCGGCTTGTCATTATCCTCTAGCGCTGGCACTGCAGTGTTATCAGTGTATATCTGGTCCATCGGGAAGGTGTGAAAGCACGGTGACGTACTGTCCGGATCAGTGTGGCAGCATGACCACCACCATGAACATGGGTGAGACGAAATCATTAGAAAGCTCGATCGAGTTCACTTCTGTCGGATCTGCGCGAGAAACACGTGATCTTTATTAAACTGTCTTCTGCAGGCGGTACGTTTATGAACATCAGTGTAAAGTCTTGCATGGCTGCTACACAGTGCATCAACGGCAGTATACACGTGATGAATCAGCTAACGGCTAACATCAATACGAAGTGCTGCACTACCGACCTCTGCAACGCGGAAACCCCGCCAGGTAGAACCAACAAGGAGCACTGAAAGTTTGACTTTTTGTTTCAACTTTATTTCTGTACGCGTGTACATTCTTAAAACTATGGAGTCCCTGTGAATGAGCTGTTACTACAAAAATGTATTAGAACGAGTGCATTAATATAAACCTGTGATTTGCAGCTGCACTACTGTCAGAGCTGCTGTTGTAGAAAATGAATCAACGAACAATCGCAATCCAGAATTCAACAAAACCACCACCATTCTTCTTAGGGGATCGTTAAAGGATAATTAAAAGCTTCAACTTGGAACCATTACTGATAGGAAATCACCGCTATAGGCTTCTACATAGAACATTTAACATTTAGAGTTCCCACAGAGGGACAATCGAAGAACCCTTTTTAAGAGTGTAGGCAGGAAAACCTTTGTGTTTAACAGTCTCAGTTCAACCGTTTTTACTGAATCACTAATGAAAACTTGACAGTTTTTCCCAAACATTCCCTTTTTTTTTTTTTTTTAATCAGTATGGACAGTAACACGGCACAGGTAAATGTACTAACTAACTGAGTGACGAGTCTTTAAGAGCTAAAAAAAATAGTTAGTAATATATAGCCAAATATATAATTTATAATACTTAAAAAATTGTGTGGATGGAAAATCAGGTCTGATTCGGTTTCATAAGATTGTAAGATTTGGATTATCACAGGAATAACACGGCTTGTTGAAAACGTGTTCATCTGTTTGTTTGCTTGTGTGTTAAGCTCTGATGAATCAGACGTCCAATGGACACAAGTGTTACACTTGTGTTGGAGAGAACTGTACCACGGATTGTCAGGGAGGTCACTGCGTCAACACATTAGGTGAAAATTACACACATCATTAATCTCTAGTCAGTGATTGACTAAATTCTTGCAAGTATACGTTTGTATCTCTCTCGAGCATGACATGGGCTCCCCGGATATCTTTGGTAGCTAATATTCACATGTTCATATGCTGATTTCTCACAGAAACTGTGGATTGTGTAGGAAATGAAGATCGCTGCATTAATATGTCAGGTACAACTTACACAACAAAAATTTCAGCTCTATAATATTCTCTCAAGTACAGAACAAAACACAACAAAATACCACGACAATTTTTATCTACTTATAGTTACATTTATGTTTGTGAAATAAGTTACTTCCTGTTCTTACTTATGTTACAGCAGCTATAAACAGTTTTTTTTGTTCTCATAAAGTTAATGAGGCAAACCTCTCTCTCTACCTCTCTCTCTCTCTCTCTCTCTCTCTCTCTCTTTCTCTCAGTTAGTGCATTTGGACTTTCAATAGCTATGGAAGGATGTGCAACCAAAAGTGTTTGTGACATGGCTGCAGTCCAGGAAATGATGGGATTAAGTTCAGATGTGAAGTGCTGTCAGGGGAACCTGTGTAACGCTGCTGAGAGCTTCACACTGAGCTTCCTCCTCATGCTCGTCCCTCTGCTCTCTTCCATCCTCTTCTACTGAGATTTTTTTTTTTTTTTTTGCTAATCTCTCTCATTTATCTGTTACCAACAATTACTGATGATAACGCTATGGGTTAAAGGCTATGATGAGCCATTTTAATATCTTTTGGTAGTCTAACAGTAAACTGAACCTCTGTGCTGAATTCAAATGAATAGATGATTGTGTTTCCATGAAAGAGAAATAAAAGGGAAATATAATTTTTTCCTTTTAGATGTCCATATTTCATATCCATAGCTTCATGAAGCGTTGTATCTTTCCAACCAACTGAAAACAGAAAAAAACACTGTTTTTTTTATTTTTTCCTGGAAGCTTCCAAGGCTCACTAGAGGCTTCACTAGTCTACTGTATACTAGTCGAATGCTATATACAGGCACATGTACCTTGTAAAGCTTATTTCAGATGACAGCACTCATTTGGACCAGTAACGGCCAAAATAAACAGTCAGTATCAAAATAAACAGCCATATCAAATAATGGAGGCGTATTACATTATTAATCATAGGTTAGAAATAATATAAATATGTGGGCAGCAGGAATGTAACAAGATACGATTAGCTTTTTCAGAATGAACAGATAAAGTGATACAGATATAAATACAGATATAAATAGGAGCAACACTTGTTTTTTGTTTTTTTTTAAGAATATTTGCCAGAAACGTTCTCAGGAAATCTGGTTGAGGGATTGAGATCCTGTGGGATGCAAACAAAAAACATTATGCAAAACACACACACACACACACACACACAAATAAAGTCTAAGCTTCCTACAGACTAAATCAAACTGTCAGTGGGTGCGACATGCCAGATGACAAGAAAGACCATTCCAGTTCAAATATAGTTAGAGTTTAGAAAATTAGGCTAAGTTACAGCAATGACCCACCTGTATATCTATATTCAGAGTTTCTACTCACTCACAAACACAACCGGTATTTGTGTATATCAGGTCTCATACCGTATCTGAAGCCTGAGATAGACAGATGGCCTGATCACCTTAAAGTGGTGGCTTTGAGTCGTTTTCCGGCAGCCGGATTCAGATAAATTCAGTGCCGTTTTCCCACAGCAGTATGTGGGCAAGATTGTAGAAGTGGTAAATGTGGAGAGATAATGTGCCATTATTCATTACCTGGAGTGAGTCAGAGCGAAGGACATGAAGTGTTCCAGGAGAAGAGGTTTTGCATTTTTAATGTTAAATTAATCGTAATAAACCAAAATAAGTTAGTGTCTAATGATTACCAGTGTATTCGTCATTGCTATCATGAGATTCTTCGGCTCACCTAGGGTAAAGGAATTTTTAAGGAAATAAATAAATAAATAACATTTGGACAATTGAGTTAAGAGGGAATTAGTCAGAGAAGCAATGAAGAGGCCAAGAGTAACACTCAACATGATGCTAACACCAGCATGCTTCACAGCGTGATGACCAGTGTTGGGTTTCTGCCAAACGTAGTGCTCTGTACCAAGGGAAAAAATGCTCAGTTGTGGTCGCATCAGACCAGAGAACCTTCCCACATGTCTGCTCAGGCTGCAACATGACTTTTGGCAAACTCCAGATGGAATCTCATACAATTCACCGCTGCTTTGTGGAGTGTCCAGGTTATGTTTACAATGTGAACAGCTTTTGCCATCTGAACTGTGGATCTCTGGAGCTCCTTCAGAGTTACGCTTGGTCTCTTGCTAGCTTCTCTCTTTACCTGGTCACTGACCTTTGGTGGATGGCCTCCTCTAGACAGAGTCATGGTTGTGCCATATGTTTTTTATTCTTTAACAATGGATGTAATATTGCTCTGCAGGACGTTCAAGATTTGGGATTTTTTTTTAAATAACCGATCCCTGATTAATACTTTTCCTGAACTTTGTCCCAGACTTATTTTGATAGCTCATTGGACTTCTCTAACTAACTCTGGGTTCTTCCAGGAACAGGTGTATTTATACTGCGATCACATGACACAGCACACATTGCACACGGCTCAACTCCTTGCAACTAATTATGTGACAGTGATGAAGGTGAATACTTATGCTTATACTATAATCCCAATTAAGTCCATTTCAGGTCCAGCTTGTAGTGCTATAAAACTGTGAAATGTTCAAGAGGATGAATATTTGTGCAAAGCACTGTATGAGGGACACTCATATCTGTGCAGTTAGTTGTTTATGCACTGATTCCCTCTGGTGGAGAAAGGAGTCTTCTATATTTGCATGACTCCACCTTTTAGTTTATGACCCATTAGTTATACTGTAACTTTGACCTGATTAACTGTGCATAAAGTCCTCTTGGATTGATTACAATGATTGTTTTTTTGCTGTGCTGCTCGGATCATTAAAAGCGAAGGCGAAGTTTGGACAGAGGTTTTGGAATTACACTGAAACTAAACACGGTGGCTGTTTGAGGAAATGGCTACAACAAGCCATCTTTCGGAAGAAGAATATTTATGTCCTGTTTGCTATGACATTTTCAGCGATCCTGTTCTACTCTCATGTGGCCATAGCGTGTGTAAAACGTGTCTGCAGCAGTGCTGGGAAACCAAAAAATCTCTAGAATGTCCAATCTGTAGGAGAAAATCCTCTACGCTGGAGCTTCCTCTGAACCTGGCGCTAAAGAAGCTGTGTGAATCCTTCTTACAGAGCCGTCATCACAGATCTTCAGTGCCGTCCGACGGCCTCTGCAAGCTGCACAATGAGAAACTCAAACTCTTCTGTCTGGAAGATCAGCAGCCTGTGTGTGTGGTGTGTCAGACCTCAAAGATACACAAAAATCATGAGTTCTGCCCTATGGATGAAGTTCTGTATGACATTAAGGTATGGCTTTTATTCTGCCATTTTTGTTTCCAATTAGTCCGAATTATTGCCAGAAACAGAGTAATGCAGAAGAATTACATGTTTTATTTTCACATTATAGCACAGCTGTTTTGAATTGCTGGTATAACAACAGCTCATTCACAGAGACTTGAACAGCAGACACCACATAAACGGATTAAAAAAACGTGTGCAGTCAGTGATATCAAGTTTTCTGTAATGACATGTTTATTTACATTTATGGAAGGAGTCTCCAGCGTCAGCAGTAAAGCTGTAAATCTTAGTTTTCCGACATCTTCAGGACAGGAGTTTATATTTTGTAGTTTCTCAGGAACATGACAAGCTGCTTTTTTTTTTTTTTTTTTGTCTTATTAACTTTTAGAGAAAGAAAGAAAAGGAGAGGCTAGTGAGGGAATGACTTTATAGCTGCTATAACATGAACAGGAACTAACTTTCTCAAAAATTCCTCAACTTTTACAAATATAACAATAAACAGCGGAAAAGTATGATTTATTGTTGTAAAAAATACAAAATATTAAAAGCTGGCAAATTGCTGTGGTCTAAGGAGGATAAAACACTTTGTGACGTGCTTCTATAGGAAAATAATCAGCTTCAGAGTAGGAACAGTAACTCTGTGTCATCACACCACCCTGTCAATTATTCATCAATTATTCTCTAACAGCAAGACACGCAGTGTTTTATTATATATTTATTATCCTTTGCATACACTCAGGGTATCCTAAGAACAAAGTCCGTACATGCAATAAGGTCATCATAAACCTAATTAGGGACTGAATACAGCAATTCAAGATAATGTGAACAGGGATTGTTATCTGAGAACTTCTCAAACGGAAATAATGTTTCAAAACTGAAATGTTCTGCAAATATTGCTTATATAATTTTTTGTGCTAAAATGCTTCTTTCCAGGAAGAACTCAGGGCTGCCTTGGATCCTCTAAGAGAGAGTCAGACACTTTTGGAAACTGCTAAACAAAATTACAACAGAGCAGCTTTACACATTAAGGTAAGTCACTTTTAATTTAATTTTGTATTATTATTTTTTTTTACAAATTCAAATTGACTAGAAGGTGTATTTAGACATGGGGCAACATTAACACTTTGAGACAAATATGTAGAGCACTAAACAGATACTGGGCATTGTGTTACACACCTACTTCAATTACTATCATCAATGAATAAATTGTCCACAGTGAGCAACAGGAACAATTTAACGAGCAAAATTCAGAAGTGAGGCTGAAAATCAAGTTGTAATATTTACACCTGGAGTTCAGTAAATTCTCAACACTTATTAAAATGCTCTAATGGACTTTTTGCTCATTTATGTGGAATTATATTAGTCATGGATTGAATAAAGAATCAATGCAGGTGTGTTTTGTTAACATGGAAACATTCTACACGTTAATTAACGCAGTAAATAATGTTAGTGAAAGGACCTTAAGAGAAAGTGCTACAGAACGCACTGGAATTATAACCAAGTGTTTTTATATTACACAAACTTAGCTGTAAGAAAAACTTGCAAGATGTTCCTATAAATTCATAGAGATACCATGTTGATATAACTGTTGAGGACACCTTATTGCGCAGAAATGACTTTTACACAACATCAGCAGAACATCTGTGCTGTTCCAGAGTCAAGCCCAGTGCACAGAACGACAGATAAAGAAGGAGTTTGAGAAGCTTCATCAGTTTCTAAGAGAGGAAGAAGCAGCAAGGATAGCTGCGCTCAAGCAAGAAGAGGAGCAAAAGATTCAGAGGATGCAGAGGAAGCTCGAAGAGACGAATCGTGAAATAGCCCGTCTTCAAGGCATCATCAAGAAAACAGAGAAGGAAATGGACAGTAGGAATGTAGCATTCTTACAGGTAAGGATTTTGGCTCTGTCTCTCACACGTAGGGCGGTAGAACAGTCGAGACCTTTTCTGTATTGACTTGGACTTCTCTTTGTCTTAGACATCGGTCTCACGGAACACGGTCTTGGTCTCAACTGAGAGCTTGTAAAAAAACAGCCTAGTCATTAGCGCAATGCACAAATGAACTTCACACACACACTCAGCTGGTAAACTAGTATAAATAAGATAATGATATCAGAACCATTACAGCCTGTAGGGAAGTTCTAGGGAGTTCCTTGGTTTTCTCCTAGATGCACTTTTCAAAGGCTTCCTTCGTCTCAGAAGTGCAATGTTTTCTTTCTCGAAAATGTGATCTTACTATTTATTTAGATATCAACTCAAAATGTAAGGGCTCGTGTCTTACAGCTTTCAGATGCTCCAACTCTTCGCTAGGCTTTATCGGTTTCATTTCCTGTACACTGGATGGAATTTCAAAATATTGAGGCAAATTTTTATTCATGTTTGGAACCAGGGCCACAGTTAGAATCAGAGATGAAAACTCAACCCAGTGACTCACCCACAAAGACAGGGATGTACCCAAGTGTAGAGTAAGCCCAAAGCCCAAAGATTAACTAAAAGTCAGTGCTGAGACTAGAGATTTTTTTTTTTTTTTTTAACAAACACTTAAGACAAACACTTAGGGAGTTCCAGAGCTGGCTAGAGCAGCCAGAGAAATCACCAGAATTACCAGCTGAGCCTTGAGCCCCAGCACATAGCATGGCAGACTCAAGACTGCACAGGGAGTGAGGGAGTGGAGAGCTCTCCTTAAACAGACTGAGGCACAGGTGGAGTCGATTGCCACTGATTGTAATTAAGACAGCGCTCTCTGGTGCTCTCTGGTGGCAGAATCCAGTCTAGCAACGTTACTGGCTGCTCTCTGCCTCCTTCTAGTGATGGCACAAGGACAAGCCGGCTGTCCCCTTACACGAACTTGTCTAACAGACATTTCACACCATTAAATGTAACTATAAATGGATAAAAAAAAAGTATAAAGCATCATTCTTTAATGCATAAAACATTTATAATCATTGGCAAACTGCTGTGATATAAGAGGAATAAAACATTCAGGAAACTTCGGAGTGGTTACAGTAACACTGCTTCATCACACCACCCTGTTGTTGATTATTTTCCTATAATAGCACACTATATATTACATTATATTATATATTACTATACACTACTATAGTAATTTTACAGTTTTAACCCGATAGTAGCTTTTCTTTTCTCTGAATATACAAAACAGAAATATGGGGTTTCTTGACTGAAATCTGTAATGTGTTGCATGGATTGAGGTCCTTCTTCACGTTTTTCCTTATCATTTCGTTATTCATTATTTTTATTATGCTAAAATGTTTATGCTGAGATATATCTGCCAAAATATCAGCGATAATCAAAACACTGACAAAAATGTATGTGTATATGGATTTTTTTTTTTTTTTGTAATAATCTGCAGCTTTTTTGTCTTTATTTCCTCTTTAGAATGTCGGGTCCACAGTGAAAGAGTAAGTATGTCTTTGGGTTACTTTTAGACAGATAGAAAGATAGACAGATAGATAGTCTGATATTGAACAATATCTCTGTATCCCGTATGAATAGAATGATGTATTAATGTATCACAGTGATTGATGCAGTAAACGTATTACTCATCCTCTTATATTCTCAGAGTTCAACGCACAACTAAGATTCCAGAGACTGAGACAAATATGCTGATCGATGTTTCTAAACACATTTCTAACCTGAAGATCAGAGTCTGTGTGAGAATGCAGGAGATCTTCCAATACAGTGAGTGTTTGTGTTTTTGTTTGTTTGTTTGTTTGTTTGTTTGTTTTCAAGGATGATATTTAAATATTATTTAGGGGTCAGGGGATTTGTGACCCCTCACCAGGGAGACACGGGGGACACCTGAAAACTTTCTGCTCTCTCTTAAATGTGGTCAGAATAAAATTAGCCTGCCGAAAATCACTGAAGGGGAAAGGACACGGAAACGTGACAGAGGGCCCCTTGTAGTGGTTACTTTCACTTCATTCTGACTTTATCTTGGTGAACTTTGATCTTGATCTGAACTTTATTTGTTTTACTTTGACTTGTGAGCCAATTTTCTTACTGGTAGTCTTGGCATCTCTGCATTTGTTCTCCCCTCATGGAGCTATTTGTTCCTTAGTAACAATGTTATGGTTTTATTTAGCCCCACGTTTGTGCTCGACCAACTCAAAGTCAACTAACGAGAATAACTTGCAGACTTGCAGCAGTTACAAAATCAAATTGTTTTCTCTTCTCAGCTTCTGTTACTCTGGACCCCAACACTGCACATTCACAGCTCCATGTGTCTGACGATCTCACTACTGTGGAACACAGAAAACAGGAATTACTGCTGCCTGATAATCCGGAGCGATTCGATAGTGTTACATGTGTCCTGGGCTGCGAGGGCTTTCAGTCAGGGTCGCACTACTGGGACGTCGACGTTGGGGACAGTAGCATCTGGGAACTGGGTGTGATTGGAGAGTCTGCTCCAAGAAAGAAGAATTCCTTCTCTAATGCAGTGTGCAGCATGAGCTACAATAAAGGAAGTTACCACACGCTCTGCCCGGGACAAACAGATGACATTTTCAGAGCTAAAAACAAACCGCAGCGGGTCAGAGTGCATCTGGACTGGAACAAGGGGAAAGTGACATTTATTGATCTTCTAACCAATACACGCTTGCACACTATAACACACACTTTTACTGAGAGGGTGTTTCCATTTTTCTATAACGGCTCTCCATCTCGGCCTATGAAGATCTTACCAATAAAACAGACAGTAGAAGTAAAACCCTGCATTTAATACCAAAGAACAGAAACATCATCACAATCTCTGAAACCTCCAGCAACAAAAATTAATCTTTAAATCATCTTTAAAAGCATTAGCCTGTGCTATTCTGTATCATTTCACTTGTTCAGTATAGAGTTTAGCCATGGCCAATGTAAATACACCACAGTGCTGTTCAGTTCTCAGTTTTGATTGGTCAGGACTTGATTAACGTGTTGATTACTTTTCTATAACAGCAGCTCTGACAGTAGTGCAGCAGCAAATCTCACATTCATATTAATGCACTCGTTCTAATACATTATCATTTCTATATTAACAGCATATCTATATTATCATTTCATTTCTATATTAACTGCATTTCATTGGCATAGTACATGTACAATGACAATAAAGTTGAATCTAATCTAATCTAATCTAATAAACAAGGACTTGTACAGTGGATGCTCCACAAACATGGATTTGGTGAAGTTTTGTGTAAGGAAACGTTTATTTTGAGGAGCAGAGAGAGCTGAACAGATTAAAGGATTAAAGCGTTGCTGCCACATTCTCTTAAGGTAGTGAGGGCTAAATCGGCTAAATCGCACTGCACCATTATTAGCAGGTAGTCGATTGGCATTGTGGGTAATGTAGGAAACTGATAGCTAAATAGAAAACAGACCAACTTGTCAAGGATTAAAGTTTAAAGTAAAAAAATTAAATTCAGAATTTCGCTATATAATAAATCTCGCTGATGAAGAGTGCATATTAATTATAAATTTTAGCATGTAAGCTGTTCGGGGTGAAATTTATCTTTAAAAAAAAAAAAAAAGACTCGACTAGCCCACACTCTTGCTGAGGGTGATGGACCAGAGACTATGAATTTAAAATCTCAATGCTTTTTCTCAATTAAATCTCAATTAACTGCTTTTTGTTTAACATGAAACTTGTTTGGTTTATGCATGCTGTACACTTAAACTTTGTACCGCTGCCTTATACACCCATCTGAAGTATTTGCACTTGGTCAGCAGGCAGTTAGAAGGCGGTTAGGAGGAAGTGAACTTATTAAACATGCTTATATGTGAACTGCAGAAAACAGCACTCAAAGCAACACTTCATATATGTGTATATGATATATATATATATATATATATATATATATATATATATATATATATATATGTAGTCCCAGCTGAAAGTATTGGAACAGCAGGGCCAATTCTTTTGTTTCTGCTATACAATGAAGACATTCGGATTTAAGAACAAAAGATGAATATGAGTCAAAAGCAAGGGTGTAGCATTTAGTAGGGACGCTAATAATATCCAGCAACTGCTGAATTGTCCCTAGCAATAATTTTGATCAAACAGTAAAAATATATTTATGTATATAACCACTGTTGTCTGTAGATGACTTTTTGTTTTTTGTTTTGTTTTGTTTTGTTTTTTATCTTTATTGAACCAGGAAAAGTAACACTGAGATTAAACATCCCTTTTACAAGAGTGTCCTGGTCAAGACAGGCAGCAGCACAATTTGTCAAATCGTGTTTCATATTGATTCAGAGACAGTGCATTTTTCCAGTACGTGACAATCCACTATTAACGGGATGAGTGGCAAGCCTAAACATTAGTTCGTGTGTGTGACTGTATCTGTGTGTGTGTGTGTGTGGCAGTTAGGCTAATCTGGTGATATGCTGAGTCAGAATAGCAGTCGAAAAAGAAAGGTGGACATTAGGAGCTACTTTACAACAAGTCAAAGTGTAAGTCACTTAAAATATTTTCTCAATTGCTAGATGTGTAGTGTCAACAATAATGGTAATAATGACACTTAACTAAGCCATAAATGTTTTTCCTCACTGTTCATATGGCGAGCATCAGTGTGTTATTTTATCAGGAGACGGAAACAGTCCTGCCAGGTAGTAGCTCAGACAGAGCAGGAAGAGAGGCGGGTGGAGAGGCAGGGTCACAGGTGAGGCCTAGGCTTGTAACAAGGTGATTATAAGAGTAAATGTAGATATTTGTTTTGTATTACAATGAGGTTGCACTGGTATACTAAGAGCTCTATTAGCCACTCAGTCATACATGGTTTTAATAATGTGGGCATGAATACTGTACTAGAGAATCGAAAAGTCCAACTAGCCATGTTTAGGTCCAAGCACACTTTCACTTGTAGTACTGAAGTGGCTAATATCATGAGAGGAATGGCAGTTGAAGTGAGAGGCCTGTTTGATCGAGTTGAAACCCTTGTCAGGCTGCTTTTATTCATCCCAGTCTCATTAGCTGAGGCTGAAAGGAGTTTCAGTGCTCTCAGGAGACTGAAAACATGGCTCAGGACAACAATGACACGAGTGAGACTGAACAATATTGCTGTGTGCCATGTCCACCGGGACAAACTGGACAACACTGATGTGAAACAAATATGCCAACAGCTCATTTCTCTTAAAGACAGGCGTAGGCATGTGTTTGACTTCTTCAGA
>CM040990.1:22931726-22955944 GCA_022985145.1 Pangasius djambal
GGTGATGATCATAAGGTGACTGTCATTACAATGTATCCATAAGGAAAATAATAAATACTAATAAAATACAATGTGAAAAATGTGGATTCTTTTGTTCTTTCACAACATTTTCTTAATTATTGTTAAAAGTAATGCAACTCGTGCTTTTCTTTTGAAACACACACACACCAACCAGATTAATAGGAATGTCATACTAAAACGAGGTAAAATTGTGTGTTCTGAGATGCTTTTCTGCTCACCATGGTTGTAAAGAGTGTTTATATGAGTTACTGTAAGCTTTCTGTCAGCTTGAACCAGTCTGTCCATTCTCTCCTGAGCTCTGTCATGAACAATGTGTTTTTGCTGACAAAAGTGTCTCTTCTTTTTTTTTGTTGTCGTTGTTTTTCACACCATTATGTGTGAACTCGAGGGGCTGTTTCTGTGAAAAGCCCGTGAGAATCAGCAGTTTCTGAAATCCGCAAACCAGCCCAACTGGCACCAACAACCATGTCACGGACAAAGTCACTTAAATCATATTTTTCTCCCATTCTGATGCGAACATTAACTGAAGCTCTTGACCTGTATCTGCAGGATTTTATTCACTGAGCTGCTGCCACATGATTGACTGATTAGATACAGTATTGTAATAAATGGGCAGATGGACAGGGGTTCCTAATAAATTGGTTGATGAGTGAACATTAGGCTGTAAGTGGTCTTAAAAGTTGTTGTGGGTGTATGGGGTGGCCTGAGTCAGTGTGGGGATCCCAGTCTGATTTTTTTTGTCCCAGTCCAGCCCTGGATGCATAGTTTATATTTCTTATTAAAATTAGATACTAGAAGACCGACAAATGTTAATCTTTAAGGGAGACTCTTATCAATTAGAGTCAAAAGCTGGTATATGGGTCATGTTAGTGTAATGAGAATTGCGTCCATATTTTGTTGATTTAAATAAAATTTGTGGTTGTCTGCATAGTTATTCAGTTATTAGTTATGGCTTAATAAGGAATGAAATTGTTTTATATCTTAACTGTCTCGTCTTTAGCTGGTTGTTTAAATACAGATATAGAAGGTGAAAGTTAATAAGGCTTAGTGAGGCCTTTAACATATCAGCATCTATATGTTTAAACCAGGAGAGGAGATAGAACATAATTTATAACAAATACAAATTGTTGAGAAACAAGATAAACTGACTTTGGTTAAAGGTTGAGGCAGAAGACTCCTGTCCTAAAGCTTGATATCGTCCAACCAATGCAGTGTGCAAGTAACTGTCCCCTACCCTGCATCTGTGAACGGGATGTGTTCATTTAGAACTGAACTGAAGTTACACTTGGCCCGGGACCATAAACACACTGTTCACAGCTACAGTATACTGCAGACAGTTTGCCCACTCACTTGGTGACTTTCAGGAAAATGTTAACATGGATGAGTTTTACAGATTTTGTTTGGCCAGCCTCCCAGACACAGACATCCATGGAAGGGTATGTGGTCCTGTCCAGAACAGTTTAATCTCATTAAATCGTTCTTCTGGAGTTGAAAAGGAATGCATATTCGGTTCGGTTCGGTTCATATTTGATGGTGTAAAAAGTGACTGTGTAAAAAGTAACCCATTTCTACACAATACAGGGATTTCCCCAAGCTTTTATGCATGGCACATTGGAAGGGATACTACCAAGTATTTGTGCCGTAAATATTTGATTTCCAAAGATCATCCAGTCTTTTTTGCTTCAAATTTCCAGATACAACCAAAAGGCTACAACAAATTCCAAAATCATTTTCAGTGAAAGGCTATATAGGTGGGAATGCACCCTGGATGGGACGCCAGTCCATTGCAGGGCACTCTGCACTTGCACACACATTCATACGCTCATTCACACCTAGGGTGAATTTATGTTAGCGATTCCAATTCACCTACTTGCATGTTTTTGGGAGGCGAGAGGAAACCGAAGAACCCAGAGGAAACCCGACACAGACGTGGGGAGAACATGGAGGGAAATTCCACACAGACAATTACCTGAGCTCAGGAGCTGTGAGATGGCAACGAAACCAAGTGTGCCACTGTGCCTAGGAGAATACTGCCATGAAAATTGGACATTATTGAGATTACTGCCATTGATGTTTGCCGATAAACTACTGGGGAATGACAAAGCTTGGCCATGTTTTTTTTTGACCTGAAAGACATCATTGAACCTAAATTTGCCATTGAGCCATAATTGCACCCTTAATTTGAAGAAAATGTCATTATTAGGCCCATTCGTTGTTAAACTAATTTTTAAAGAAGTGTTCGTTAGCTTTGTAGGTTTTATATTTCTCATTTTCAGGTGCAGTGGCTCCACAGCACATTCAAGATGCTTCTTCGTCTGATGATCTCGCAACGAGACATTAGTAAGATTAAATTCATCACTGTTCCTGAATTGGGTTCATGGCTTTCAACAGAAATTGAAAACTACAGCTACAGGAGAGAATGAAATAAACAAGAGGAACCAAGAAGGTGGTCAATTCCCCTCAGTGAGAGGCAAGAACTCTTTAACCCATTTTTACCTTTTAGCTTTTTATCTGCTGGAACACAACAGGGTAATATGCCTGGCCCACGTCTGATGCAGCTGTGCCTCATGCCTATCTCACGGAGAGTATGTGGAGGTGTGTAGGAAGGCACACAAAATTTGTTATTTATTTACAACACACTACTCTGAAGGTATAAACCTTTTATTAGTAAGTCTGAACAGATTTTATATTAGAAATTTATACATTTCCTGGCTTTGGACTATAAAAGGATATAAAATTAGTTACGGCACTTATTTTAATAATCACTGTTTTTATATGATTCTATCAATAAGTGTCCCTGTGCAGAGTAGTTGCTTGAGCTTATACGGACCCACCTACTGAAGCGTTCATTACCAAATAAGGAGATGTAGATGTGATTAAAATCTCTTGCAATGCAAATGTTCTCTATATAGAGTGGTTATATAAGATTTCAGGAGACAGGTCCTATTCTACTAAACAAGAAAATTCCAAATAAGCAGGTTAAAATGTTTTTTTTTTTAACTTAACAGTAATGACTTAAAGATTTCTTTAACGGAAAATCATACAAAGGTCTTAAAAACACTAAAAACTGTATGAAGTCTGTAAATACTTTATTTGGAATATTGAAGTTTGATATCGATCTGCCTAAATGAGTACTGCATGGCTGTTTGACTGTAAATTGAATTACTCCCTGTATATAAATATATAAGACCAAACAAATGAAAGTGGCTGCGAATTTTGTCAGGTATTACGTATTATGTGTGTTCATCCTTTTCGCTCCACCGAGCAGCTATATATAGAAGGTGGAACCTGAACAATCTTCACAGATTCGCAGTCTCGTCGCTTTCTGCACTTCCTGTGAGTCTCTGAGCCAACTGCAAACTCCTTCAGTCATGAACAAGATCATCGTCTATGACAGTTCTGACTTCCAGGGCCTCAGCAGAGAGTTCACCTCTGATGTCTCTGATTTAAGTAATGTGAGTTTTGATAACTGCATCTCCTCTGTGAAGGTCATCGGGAATCCATGGGTGGCGTACACAGGTGCAGATTTCGCTGGTGAACCGACTGTCTTTGAGGAAGGAGAATATCCCAGCGTGTACTACTATGACGACTTTTCTTCACTAGAGGTGGTGACAGAGGACCTGGATAATCCTCAGATCACACTGTATGAAGAGGAAAACTACGACGGCCGGAGCCTCGTCCTCAACTGTGAGACCAACTTGCTCTACGGCGCTTTTAATGATACAGCATCTTCTCACAAGGTGCAGAGAGGAGCCTGGGTTCTGTATCAGCATAAGCAGAGAAGTGGGTATGTCCGGGTGGCCAGAGCTGGTCGTGATGTGCCTAAGTACGACTGGTTTGACAACCGTCTGACCCACGTCCGTCCTCTGAAAGCAGGCAAACCCACCATTAAAGCCGAAGTTGAATGGGACAAAAAGAAAGAACACGTTAAAAAGGTTATCATCGATTCCATCACCGGTGTGAATTATGGATCAGAGAAACAAACCTTCACCACTGAGCTGAGTCGAGCGTATTCAGGATCTGTCACTGAGAGTTTCAAATTTAGCAATTCCACACAGATCGGTTGGGGAATCAAATTTGGTGTAAACTTGTGTTGTGTTACATCAGAGGCAACCTTAAATGTCAGTAAAACCTTTAGCGTGGAGAAGGGCAGCAGCAACACCAGAACCACAACTGAAAGCATCAGAGTCTCCTTGCCAGCCAGCATTCCTCATTACACCAAGCTAACGGTGAACGTGGTGAGGAAGGAGGTGGCCATTACAGCCCCGGTCAAACTGACCATCACCACCGGCTTTCACTCTAAAGTCGAGTATGGAGAGTACAGATGCGAGGATGGGAATTCTATCACCTCTGAATTCAAGGAGGAGAAGCTACAGCCACATAAGAGATAAAACACTCCGTCATGCTGTTATAGGAAAAAAATCAGTAACGGAGTCGTGTACGCAGAGTTACTGTTACAAGTATTATAGAAAATTAATCAACAGCTTTTGACCAATCAGAATTGAGAAATCGACAGCACTGTGGTATTAAATTTGTTTTAGAGCTACTCTGTCCGTGTTACATTTTCTTCAGTTTAAACTTTCTCATTTGCTGTGTAACTTTGGTTCGGCTTTGAATTTCTTTTATATCCAGATCCACTTTTATTCATGACGATGTCTTGATTTTAAAAACAGGAATAATGAAGGGAAAAATTCATCAGTAGCTTAAAGGTTGAATAAGTGTGTATCGCGACGGGATTTAGTCATGATTTCTATACTGTATGTATCACTGTAATATGATTCAGTTACTGTTTCAGCTTATTTGAATTATGCATTTACTAGTTTTAGTTCCTGCTGTAGCCTAATAATCTCAAAGCGTCTGAAGAGTGTGTTTAATCCTTAATCCTTGATCGAGCAGTGTGCAGGCATGTAACGTGATCTTACTGCCCTGATTATTGCACATCCTATAATACAATGAATTATTTTAAATTATAAATAAATGAATAAATAAATCAATAAAAGTGAAATATGTGTTTGTCTTATCTATGAAAAGTCTACACTTGCAAATACAGTTCTAGATAGATAGACCTGTGTGATTTTGTCACTAATGTCCATTTTAAAGAGCTACGTTTTTTGATAACAAAAATATCCCATATAATTAAGTGATGGTTTTAGCTCAACGAGCCCCAACATATATGTCAATAACTCGAAGCTTTTTTTTTTTTTCAAGTAAAAGTGTGTATGGCATTAAAACAACCAGTTATTAGTACTTCCTAATGCCACAGAGTGTTTTTTATTCAAAACTTTAAAAATCTAATCTAATAAAAATGTGATCAACAGAAGGGGGATTAGTTCCCTTTTCTAGCCTCTAAATTAAACCTATTGTCAGAAAAGGTGGACAATAACACGGAGAAAATGAAACATATCCGTATTCATGAAGGCATGTGGGATGAGTGCTTGAGAAATGTGCATACAAGCTCAGTGAATGCCAGACATCATTCGATCCAGTTCAAGGTAATTCATAGGCTCCATTATTCTAAAGCAAAACTTCATAAAATTTATCCTACGATTTCTCCACTTTGAAACAAGTGTAAAATGTCAGAGGGCACATCGTTTCATTCGTTATGGTCATGTAGTAAAATTCAGCCATTTTGGAAATGTATATTTAAATTCCTTTCTGAAGCAAATTCTATTGATCTGGAGCCTGAGCCTTGCATTGGACTTTTAGGAGCAGAGAATGCTTTTTGCAGTCAGTATCAAACGCAAGCCATCTCGTTCTGTATGATGCTTGCAAAAGACTAATTCTACAGTTGTGGAAAGCAGACTCTGTCCCTACGTTCGAGATGTGGGTTAGGGAACTGGGAAATATGTTGCATTTGGAAGAATTGAGAGTTATTTTAAAAGATAAATTATCCATTTTCATTCAAATCTGGAAACCAATAAAACTGTTCCTGCAGAAGGACTAAACAAGTTTAAATATATTAGCCAAAGATATTGTCTGCTTACCCATTCAGTTGTTGTTGCTGTTCACCGGGTGAAAAGACTGTGTATTTTCGCTCTGTTGCTCGCTCATGTACAAAACAATTTATCTGTAGAACATTTAAAGAGCCCTTTGTAGTGGAAAGTTTTATTTGCATGTATCATTAGTTTTTATGTTTTGACAAGTTCCAAGGGAAAAGATGTTCTGTGAGAAACAGTTGCTGCTGCTCAAGGACGAAAACAAGAAGTGAATTAAGCCCAGTTCCTGTCATCGTTTAACACAAAGTGTTCCAAATGTTAGCTAAAACAGAAGAACATGCCAATGAAGCATAATCAGTAAAATTAGAGCAGAAACACCTAACCGTGATCGGCAGAATTAGAACCTTGTGTAACTATGTTCATAAAAGGTAATGAAATGCTCTAAAGAGATGAAAGACAGTGTATAAAAGGGAGCACCAGGAAGGGGAAGCATCTCTTCTGGGTGCATGATTTTTGTAATGCATACTGAAGACATCTTGCTGCAGCAATAAATTTTATACTCTTGCTTCTTCTGCTCAACCTTGTCTGCTGAATGTATTTACCTCTATTTCTAGATTTCCACGACACCTTCTATAATGATTGTGATATAATGGGGGGAGGGGGGTTTCTAGCTTATACATTGTTAGCATCTAGTTCTAAGTTACATGTACAATGTCACTGCTTGGAGTGTGTGATGAGTTATTTGTATTGTACAGTCACTGTTTTAATGATGTTATTCATGTTAGTGTTTTTGAAGAAAATTAAAATAAAGAGAGTAAAATATATATATATATATATATATATATATATATATATATATATATGATCTCTGCAATTTCTCTGAGACCTAAGATACTACAGACATGTAAAAACTCATCTCCATAGTAAGGAGAGTCTGAAACATCTGTGCACCATTGAAATTAACAGGTATTACAGGTTATGTCTGTTCGTCCTTTTCGCTCCACCTAGCAGCTATATTTAGAGGGTGGAACTTGAACAATCTTCACAGATTCTCAGTCCCATTGCTTTCTGCACTTCCTGTGAGTCTCTGAGCCAACTGCAAACTCCTTCAGTCATGAACAAGATCATCGTCTATGAGCATAAAAACTTCCAGGGCCTCAGCAGAGAGTTCACCTCTGATGTCTCTGATTTAAGTAATGTGAGTTTTGATAACTGCATCTCCTCTGTGAAGGTCATCGGGAATCCATGGGTGGCGTACACAGGTGCAGATTTCGCTGGTGAACCGACTGTCTTTGAGGAAGGAGAATATCCCAGCGTGCACTACAAGGACAACATTTCTTCACTAGAGGTGGTGACAGAGGACCTGGATAATCCTCAGATCACGCTGTATGAAAAGGAAAACTACGACGGCCGGAGCCTCGTCCTCAACTGTGAGACCAACTTGCTTTACGGCACTTTTAATGATAAAGCATCTTCTCACAAGGTGCAGAGAGGAGCCTGGGTTCTGTATCAGCATATGGACAGAGGTGGGTATGTCCGGGTGGCCAGAGCTGGTCGTGATGTGCCTAAGTACGACTGGTTTGACAACCGTCTGACCCACGTCCGTCCTCTGAAAGCAGGCAAACCCACCATTAAAGCCGAAGTTGAATGGGACAAAAAGAAAGAACACGTAAAAAAAGTTATCATCGATTCCATCACTGGTGTGAATTATGGATCAGAGAAACAAACCTTCACCACTGAGCTGAGTCGAGCGTATTCAGCATCTGTAACTGAGAGTTTCAACTTTAGCAATTCCACACAGATTGGTTTGGGAACCAAATTTGGTGTACCAGTGTTTGGTGTTGGAATAGAGAACGCCTTAAATGTCAGTAACATCTTTAGCGTGGAGAAGGGCAGCAGCAACACCAGAAGCACAACCGACAGCATCAGAGTCTCCTTGCCAGCCAGCATTCCTCCTCGCACCAAGCTAACGGTGAACGTGGTGAGGAAGGAGGTGGCCATTACAGTCCCGGTCAAACTGACCATCACCACCGGCTTTCACTCTAAAGTCGAGTATGGAGAGTACAGATGCGAGGATGGGAATTCTATCACCTCTGAATTCAAGGAGGAGAAGATACAGCCACATAAGAGATAAAACACTCCGTCATGCTGTTATAGGGAAAAAATCAGTAACGGAGTCGTGTACGCAGAGTTACTGTTACAAGTATTATAGAAAATTAATCAACAGCTTTTGACCAATCAGAATTGAGAAATCGACAGCACTGTGGTATTAAATTTGTTTTTGAGATACTCTGTCCATGTTACAAGAAAGAGCAGTCATCTTATCTCATATAAGTTTTGTTTCGCCTTTTCCATTTTCTTCAGTTTAAACTTTCTCATTTGCTGTGTAACTTTGGTTCGGCTTTGAACTTCTTTTATATCCAGATCCACTTTTATTCATGACGATATCTTGATTTTAAAAACAGGAATAATGAAGGGAAAAATTCATCAGTAGCTTAAAGGTTGAATAAGTGTGTATCGAGATGGGATTTAGTCATGATTTCTATACTGTATGTATCACTGTAATATGATTCAGTTACTGTTTCAGCTTATTTGAATTATGCATTTACTAGTTTTAGTTCCTGCTGTAGCCTAATAATCTCAAAGCGTCTGAAGAGTGTGTTTAATCCTTAATCCTTATCTTTCTCTGACCTTTCACTGACATTATTAATGCAGCTAATTAATGTTTCGCTACCCCTAAATCTAACCCAAACCTTAACCACAGTAACCAAAAGGAAATCTTTTACATATTTTAGTTTTAGTAAATACAAAACTAAATGTAATTTTTTTGAAAAGTTGTTTCCCTGTAGGGACCAGCCAAATGTTGCCACAAGTTCAAAACTGTCATATTCCAATACTTATGGGGATATTTGTTCTCTAGATATCAACACGCAGACGACTTTAGCAATTTTTTGTTTTAAGTCAATGAAAAATCTACACTCATGTAGGCCAAATGTTTGTATAATGGACAATCTTTCTCACGGCTCATGTACAGCTAAACAGTAAAGTCTGTGTGTGTGTGTGTGTGTGTGTGTGTGTGTGTGTGTGTGTGTGTGTGTGTGTGTGTGTCTGTTTGCAGAAGTAAGGGATGAAGGCCGCAAACAAGCAAACAAAAAACCTTTCTCTCACTAACCTGTTTTATTGATGTTTCACCACTTTATATCACACTCAGCAGGAGAATTTCCATTTTCTATTGTTCGCTTTTATCTTTTGCGCAATTAGCAAAAATATACAATCACAGGTGTGTGTATGTTTTTGCATTGTTTGTGGACGCCTGAATAAGCAACAGTGTGTGACGAGAATGTCATGACTGCGAGGGTCTCCGTGACTGTGTGTAGAGTCACGTCTCAGTCCATCTTTGTATCTTTGTATATATATATTCATAACTATATTTACAAGGAGCTGTCCTCAATGTGCTTTTTACACAAATTTGAGACCAGACCATGCTTCACATCTGTTTTACACACACACACACACACTCACACTTGTGTGTACATGCTGTACAAAGATGTTTAGTATCTTCGCTGCATTGTTGTGCACTTTATGTCTTATGTGTCTTTGCTCTTTATATTGTTTGCACAGCTCAGGAACTTATTAGACCCTGCATAACTCTGTTATGAGACAAATAAAGACTTGAACTTGAACATAACATGGGTCACCATACTTGGCCACAAGTCACTTCACTTCACTTCACTTCATAATGTATAATATAAATTAGCAACAAGCACTCGTAGTGCCACAGACAAAATAAGAAGCTAATTTGGAAATTAAATGGAAATGAAACAATAAAGAAATACGAACATGTAATACATATATACTTTAAAGTTTTGTGTTTTTTTTTGTTTGTTTTTTTTTTAACTTTTAAAGTACAATGAGACTGAGAGTTTAAATTTCGATAAAGCCACACAACATGCTAGTTATTAGCGGCCCCTAGCGCCTGATAGTCAATAACAGACAATAACAAACCAATCATAAATACTTAAAATTATTTATTTATGGAACGTTTTATTTCATAGACCACTATATATTCTATATATTTCATTTCGTTACACTGGTTCTCAGCAAATCAAGCAAACAAACATATACAAATATTCCCGTTTGGGGGGTTTATATTGGGTGCATTACGGTTGTTGCGCTGTACTACGCGTTATTACGGTAAATGATGGCGCTTCGCTTATGTGTCCGGAAGTGTTTTTGAAAGTTCGGCCAAATCCCAAATCGCTTCCTTATTCCCTCTAAACGCGCACTACGTAGGGTTTGAGTGAATGACGTGTTCAGGCTGAGTAGTGATCTATGTGTCAGGAAGTAAGGGATTTGGGATCGAGCCGTTGTCAAACCGACGCTCCACAGTTGGTTACGGAGGGACCG
This sequence comes from Pangasius djambal, assembly GCA_022985145.1. Lineage (NCBI taxonomy): Eukaryota > Metazoa > Chordata > Actinopteri > Siluriformes > Pangasiidae > Pangasius > Pangasius djambal. Next base: position 22,942,091 of record CM040990.1, read on the forward strand.
GGGGAGAGTTTGGTGAGGACCGGCGGCGGTGTAACGGGACTCCTCCGGTATGGGCCTGTTAGCGCGCGTGCGGAAGGAATGGTTCATTGTCGGTATCGCGCTCGCGATCGCTTCGGCCAAGCTCGCGCCGTCCGTCGGGGTGAAAGGAGGTGAGTGAGGGAGAGTTTCATCATTCCCGGGTTTTACACGGGATCAAGTGTTCACACTTTTCCCCGGTTTATAACTAATTATTAATCTCTCTCCTCCATTCCCGTAAATAAACTGTGACTTTAAATGCAACTGAACGGAAAGATCAGATTTGTTTTTGACTCAGTAATAATTGTTTACTCTCACTCTTTATTATTATTATTATTATTAGTAGTAGTAGTAGTAGTAGTAGTAGTATTCATGAGTGTCTTGTGAAACACATTAAATCTAAAATAATATTTATTAAATTGTTGTGCCTTTTTTGCCTGTCTCTTATTGCTCATGAATATTCATAACGCAGACCCCAGTGCTCATTAATATTCATGAGTTGAATCAGATAAGTACACCTGGCCACAGCAGTGAACAGTAAGAGGTTCCAGAGTGTGTTCGAAATCACGGCATATTGTTTATTTAACACGTTACTGTCATCTTGTCTGTCTGAACTGCTCTCCTTCAGGTCCTCTCCGGCCCGAGATCACCATCACCTACATAGCGGTGTCAACCATCTTCTTTAACAGCGGTCTGTCCTTAAAGACTGAGGTAAGGTGTGTGTGTGTGTGTGTGTGTGTGTTTTCACAGGGTGTATACTTGTTGACTCTGAGGGTGGGCAGTATAATAGTACAATTCACAGTGTACACAGTTATACCACAGTTTTGAATTCTGGATTCTGATTGGTCAGAAGGTGTTGGTTAATTTTCTATAACAGCAGCTCTGACGGCGGTGCAGCTGCAAATCCCAGGTTTATTTAGGATTAATGCGCTCGTTCTGATGCGTTATCGTTTCCATAGTGACAGCTCATTCACAGGGATGTGTACAGCAGACGCTCCGTGTGAAAAGATTTTTTTTTTTTTATGTAATTGTTGATATGGTGAAGTTTTCTTTCTGTAAGGAGATAAGTCTATTTAACTTTTATGGAAGGAGTCTCCAGTGTCAGCACTTTCTAACAGTCAGACCATTTTGCCTTCATTTGCTAGCATCTATCACTCTAGCATTTATCACTGTAAAATGTAATAAACGTGTCATTCTCTCTCTGTCTCTCTCTCTGTTTCTCTGTCTCTCTCTCGCTCTCTCTCATTCGTGCTCTCTCTCACTCACTCTCTCTCTGTGTCTGTCTCTCTCGCTCTCTCTCTCTCACTCTGTCTCTCTCCCTCTCTCACTCTCTCTCTCTCTCTCTCTCTCAGGAGTTAGCGAGTGCGTTAATGCACGTGAAGTTACATCTGTTTGTTCAGATGTTCACTCTGGTCTTTTTCCCTGTGGCCATCTGGGCTCTTCTCAAAGTCCTGGCACTCACTGCTATTAATGAATGGCTTCTCAAAGGGTATACACACACACACACACACACACACACACACACACACACACACACGTGTTCATGTACTCAACCTCTGGGGCTGTTCAGCTCTTCGTCAGTGCCACGCTGACACTCTTTCCAGTTTCTGCCCCTCCTCCTTCTCCGTGTCTACCTGTCTGAATGGCCTCTCTGTCTGCAGGTAGCTGTGCTCCATCACACCGTGTCCTCCTGCAGTTCACGGGGTTTCATTTGTACCGATGTATGAGCTCATTCACGTGGAGAAGCACAAGGTTCCCTCAGAGCTGCTCTGTCTCTCTGAAGTGGGCAAACATTGTAGTTATCTCGGTGGAGACGTGAATTCAAATGTAGCCGTTTTTTTAATAATATATAGAGTACTTACACTGCCAGTTTATTAGGAACCTTGTAGCTAAACACGTCGACCATTCTATCAGATATAGGTCACTTTCTGACTGTAGTCCATCTATGGCTCTAAAAAGAGCAGCAGATATTATCCTGGTGCTGGTACGATTTCATCGTTCCTATAATTAACAAGACTTCTGCTACATTGAATAGGAATAAATACTGTTATACCGTAGTGCTGTAGAATTCTCTATTCTGATTGGTCAGAAGGTGTTGATTAATTTTCTATAACAGCAGCTTGTTCTAATACGTTATCGTTTCTATGGTAACAGCCTACACATGGACTTGAATTGCGGTCAGTCGTTGATATGGTAGTGATTTCTGTAAGGAGATGTTTATGTAACATTTATGGAATGAGTCTCCAGTGTCAGAGGTAAAGCTCTCGGGGACATGACAAGCTGAGTTTTTGTCTGATTAACTTCAGGAGAGAGAAAAGAGAGAGGCTGGTGAAGGAACGACTGTTTATAGCTGCTATAACATAAATGAGAACTGGAAATAACTTGTTTCATGGACGGTGACAACATTAATGTAACTATAAATGGATAAAAAAAAGTGTCATTCTTTAATAAAGCATTGTAATACTTGACAAATTGCTGTGGTGTAAGAGCAATAAAACCTTGCTTATTTCCTGGTGTTCAAGACCAGACCGTCCCAGTCCAACAGGAACCAGGAACCAGGAACCCTGGAAGCTAATTCAGGCACTACATTTGGTTTAAGCGTGTGGTTTATGTGATAGAAATACATCAGCTTCAACATGATTACAATTTCTTCTGAAACCAAGCCTAGGGTTAACCCTAACCCTAACCCTAACCCTGTCTGCATTCTTATGAGTGTGGCATGTTTGATTGACAGCTTAGATCACTAATCAGATGCGGCAGTGTGGTAGCACAGAATGTTCCCAACCCCTTCCCCCAGAATGACTTACATATAGCGCAATCACTGAGGAACCGCTGTTGTGTGGAGTGTGTTCAGTGTTGTGTGGTGTGTGTTGAGTGGTGTGTGGTGTGTAGTGAATGTTGTGTGGTGAGTGGTGTGTGTTGAGTGGTGTGTGTTCAGTGTTGAGTGGTGTGTGTTCAGTGTTGAGTGGTGTGTGTTCAGTGTTGTGTGGTGTGTAGTGAGTGTTGTGTGGTGTGTGTTGAGTGTTGTGTTTTGAGTGTTGATTGGTGTGTGTTGAGTGGTGAGTGTTGATTGTTGAGTGGTGAGTGTTGAGTGGTGTGTGTTGAGTGGTGTGTTTTGATTGTTGAGTGGTGAGTGTTGAGTGATGTGTGTTGAGTGGTGAGTGTTGAGTGCTGTGTGGTGTGTAGTGAGTGTTGTGTGGTGTGTGTTGAGTGTTGTGTTTTGAGTGTTGATTGGTGTGTGTTGAGTGTTGTGTGGTGTGTTTTGAGTGGTGTGTGTTGAGTGTTGAGTCTTGTGTGTTGAGTGGTGTGTTTTGATTGTTGAGTGGTGTGTGCTGAGTGGTGAGTGGTGTGTTGAGTGGTGAGTCGTGTGTGCTGAGTGTTGAGTCTTGATTGTTGAGTGGTGTGTTTTGATTGTTGAGTGATGTGTGGTGTGTGCTGAGTGGTGAGTGGTGTGTGCTGAGTGGTGTGTGCTGAGTGGTGTGTGCTGAGTGGTGTGTGTTGAGTGGTGTGTGTTGAGTGGTGTGTGGTGAGTGGTGTGTGTTGAGTGATGTGTGGTGTGTGATGAGTGGTGTGTGTTGAGTGATGTGTGGTGTGTGCTGAGTGATGAGTGGTGTGTGTTGAGTGATGTGTGGTGTGTGCTGAGTGATGAGTGGTGTGTGTTGAGTGATGTGTGGTGTGTGCTGAGTGGTGAGTGTTCAGTGGTGTGTGTTTGTGCAGGTTACAGACGGTGGGCTGTATGCCTCCTCCTGTGTCCTCTGCCGTCATCCTCACTAAAGCTGTCGGGGGAAACGAGGTGAGTGAGCGCTGTTATGATTTCTTCAACTCGCTGAAGTATCTTTATCTCAGCATGCTGTCGTTCTCACAGGCTGCAGCCATCTTCAACTCGGCGTTTGGAAGCTTCCTGGTAAGAGTTCATCATCAGCTATCTAGGTCTCAAAACAAGGTCGATTAAAATAAATACAGTGTATTAAAATAAATCAATTCAAGTTTCAGACCTAAAATAAAAACGGCAGAAATGTATTCTTAAGCTAAATGAGAGAATAATAAAGCCGTAATAAAGCAGGTGTGTGTTCTGCAGGGGATCGTCGTCACTCCGCTGCTGCTGCTGCTGTTCGTGAGTAAAGCTGCGAATCAGTCACTTAGGACTTTAAATGAATTATTTAATTCTGTCCTGATTTACTCACAGCCCCTTGAGTACATCACAAAAATCAGCTTTGTTTTACATCTCTCCGTTTTTCTGAGGTGCTGCAGGTCCCTATTAAATATTAATAATATTAATAATATTACTATAATTGAATAGAAATAGAAACATTTTTATATTATGGATATTTTAAGAGTTTTTCTGAAATGATTCTCCTTCACTGGCTTCATGTTTTTATGGTTTTGTTTTGTTTTGTTTTTTTGGGTGGAGGTTCTGATACGTTCAAATACGTCATTTAGTGCAACTTTACAGTTACAGCAAACTGCACGTCAAAGTAAACACACAGGGTGTGTGTGAAATTCTATACTGTATATACATTCTTCACACAGTTTAAAATAAACTTCCACATTCAGACACTGATCTTAGTCACCGGACAGGTTCCTTAAACGTCTTGCCTGTATGATGGTTTATTTTCACATTGTGTATCAAATGTGTATTATTATTATTATTATTTTTGCAACGTATCTCCTAAAACTGATATTCCGATATTACTTTAGCTAGCAATTTCCAGCAGTCGTTTATGTGAGTCGCTCTTTTTTCCTCTGGCTGTCGAGTGGAGGTTTTTATAGCGCCATTCCGTTACACCCTATGTAGTGTACACGTATAGTGAATAGAAAAACGATTCGGATTCGGATTCGGTGTGTTAAAGGAGCTTAAATTAAAATACATATATGTACATTCATAGCGAAGAGTTTAAGATGGTGGATTTTAACATATTTAAATATTGAAGCTTATTATAAAACTGTTACCTCAAAATTTTATTACAAAAGCAACACAATTTTCATTTGATATGAACGATGTCTCGGGTACATTCTTTCTCTGGTTGGAGTTTTTAGGTTTATATATTTTTTAAAGCATTTAGACATGAACTGAATTTATTTAAATTCATACGCAGAGGAATTTGAACACTTGAATGACAGTTTATTAGGTATATCCCTTCTGCTAGCTGATAAACTGGAACATAATCTGTATTGTTTTTGTGTCTCTGTCTGTGTGTCTGTGTGTCTGTGTGTGTGTGTGTGTGTGTGTGTGTGTGTGTGTGTTCTCTCTTTCTCTCTCTTTGCTCTAGCTTGGCTCGTCCTCCTCTGTACCGTTCTCCTCCATCTTCTCTCAGCTCTTCATGACCGTAGTTGTCCCTCTTATAGTTGGGCAGGTAAAATGAGTGTGTGTGTGTGTGTGTGTGTGTGTGCGTGTGCGCGCGTGCTCTGTTACCATAATTTCCAGACTATAAATTGAATCTATATTCCAGTTTTTTTCTGCCGTATTGCTATCTTGTTCCAACATGAACAAGACGCTGAACCACGGCAACACTAACGGGACAAAAACACTGTTCAGGTGTGTAGGAGGTTCCTGAGGGAGTGGCTGGAGCGGAGGAAGCCTCCGTTCGGCACGGTGAGCAGCGTCGTTCTGCTCATGATCATCTACACCACGTTCTGCGACACGTTCTCCAACCCCGACATCGAGCTGGACCACCTCAGCCTCCTCATCATCGTCTTCATCAGTGAGTACATGAGAGGTGTGTGTGTGTGTGTGTGTGTGTGTGTGTGTGTGTGTGTGTGTGTGTGTGTGTGTGTGTGTGTGTGTGATTTCTGCAGTTAACAGATTATCCATCTGGTCATGTAAACCGCATTCTACAATATCTTTTATTAGACTTATATTTGATTTGAAGAATTTTAAGAAAGACAGTAAAGATGAGGAAAGTCTGTGCATAAATCCTATTAACTCAGTAAGTTTGCTTATTTTTAAAATCCAGCGTGCATCCAGCAGCTACGATTTAATGTGGAAAAGCGTTCAGCTCCAAAAAGTTCGATTTGTAACCTGATGAAGGTGAACTAGACTGAAACATTAGCAAGGAGGTGCCTCAGCGGTTAGAGTCATTTCTGCGATATGAAAATGAGTTCTATTGTAATAAACGTCTCGGAGAACACAAACACAAATCATGACAAACGTGACGACGGGTAATATGAATGCTCCGAAAAACATCTGACGAAATCGAATCTGCATTCCTACATTCCGAATACTTTCACAATGCCAGACGTCTTAGCTTCGGTACGTTTCAGGAAAATTAGAACCGCCTACTTTTACAGAAAGAGGCCATTTGACCAGAATTTTCTGGTGGTTTACTCACCACTGAACGCTTCAAACTAAACTTTAATAACGTCAGTAACTTTTAAAGACAGGATGTCGTAAACATTTTTTCGGTCCAGTGATTATATCGTGACGTGCAGAAGTTTGTTGTCCTGCTGGAAAATGCGTACACAGGGAAGAGCTCATCAGTTTGCAACACGATCCTGAAGCTTGTGGCCAGAAAAGTGTACCAGATATCAGACGCTCTGTATCCCAAGACTGCAGTGCGATTATAGTCTCACGCTCTTTTTCTTCCGCGAGCTTTATTTCCACGTTGCGGAACGACTGTTGAGGTGCGAGGTCACGTGTTTAGACAGAATTTTGATTCCTTACTCTCTCTACTCACACAGAGGTGCAGTTTCTCCATTAACCCCGTAATGAAGTGCATGTAAACGTCGTGTATAAATTATTGACATGATCTGATTTTATCTGATTATTTTGTACGTTTAAACCCTGTTGCGTTTCTCTTTCTGCAGTTTTCACCGTTCAGCTCACATTCATGTTACTGACTTTCTTCTTGTCTACCAGGTAACACGTTCTCTCATATATACACAAACACCGATTCCTCATCACTGATATACACACACACACACACACATTGATGCATTTGGTGTTCGTCTCTTTGCAGGAAATCTTCAGGCTTCACAGCAGCAGATTCTGTAGCGATACTGTTTTGCTCTACACACAAATCTCTCACGCTGGGTGAGTTACGGTTACGGTACGGTTCAGAAGTGTCCTGATAACTGAAATAAGATTAAGGCAAGAAACATGTCAGATATTAATACAATGTTTAAAACAGTCAAAAAAAATCAGAGCCTTACTCCTTGCCAAGGCTCATTATTTGCTAATTGCTGATGAATATACCAGGTCCAGATGATATTTCTTCCCCTTTGTGCCCCACTCGAACCTCTTTCCTGACCTTTGAAACATGTCAAAGTACAATAAAACTATTCTATTTATTTTATCGTTATGCTTTATCACAGTTTATAGGAACAACATGGCCGCCACAAGATACTACCAATAAGACCTTTACATGCAGGTTTATAATATGAGTGCAGTGCGTAACATGGGTGTGTCCGTTGTGAGGACCAAAAAGCACTAAAAGTCCTCACAAGGATAAGATAGAGTACAGTGTCCTTACAGTCACGCGGTCCTCACACAAATACGGTGTTTCAGCTTTTATTTGAAAAACTAAATGAGACAAAATGATTAAGGCATTAAGGTAGTTGCAGGAATCATTATGTTGATAAAAGGGCCGTGTGCCTGTGTGTGTGTGTGTGTGTGTGTGTGCGCGCGCGCGCAGGTATCCCCATGCTGAAGATTGTATTCGCAGGCTTTGAGCATCTCTCGCTCATATCAGTGCCTCTGCTCATCTATCACCCGGCTCAGATCCTCCTGGGCAGCATCCTGGTGCCGACCATCAAAGCCTGGATGAACACGAGTCAGAAGGTAGTCAGCACACACACACACACACACACACACACACACACACACACACGCTTCAGGGACGATTAAGACAACAAATCATCAGTGGACATCATATTGACTAAACACTAAAACACACTGCAGGTCCTGGATTTTCCACACTATACGGCCGCTTTCACACTTTTTACAGAGGAGGGGGGAAAAAAGAAACGCTGGCCTGAGTGCCTTTGTGCTGATCCAAAAAAAAAAAGTTCATGTGACACACTGTGTAACCATAACAACGCTCTTACCATTCCTAGTTAGTATCAGCTAGGTGTAACTCCTATTAACAAGTCTCACACTTTGTCCACCATGTTGGTTTTTCTCTCTTGCCCCATAACTCGCGTCGTGATTGGTCGAGAGGTCTAACACGATTACTGTCACTCAGCACGTTTCTAAAAACTCACTGACAAAAAAAACCACAGAAGATAGAGCTTTTGCTTTCTGGCACTTCCTGTGACATCATCCTAATAGATAACTGACTCCATCTTCATGCTCCAGTACACAGATGAGAAGCCGATGTTTTTGATTTGAAGGTTTTTTTTTCCCCAGATAAACATGTTTAGCCGAGGCCACGTAGAGACAAATCAGCATCGAGGAACGAGTCATAACAGTGAAACAACCGGTCATTGCTTTATTCAGAATTATTGATCAAGGTTGTGAAATTGATAAGTAATTGGTGAGTTGTACAAAAATTATGATCCTGGTTTTACTTTAGCATTTGTCCCAAATGAGGAAAAGCACTTTCTGTGTTGTGATAAACCAAAGGACCAGAGTGTTCCTCACGACGTCTAGGTTTTGACTGAAGCCATTCTTACTGCAACATAACATAAAAAACGTGGATTACTCGCTATCCGAAGCCTTGATCCGCCCCATTTACATCTGCTGCGATTTTTTTTTTTAACCTCATATCATTCTACCTCAAGTGGCTAGTCGGCGTTTCCGTCTTATGTCGGTAAAATTAGTGTGATATGATCACGATCACATAAATAACACAGCTAGCTAGGAGACCTATGCCAATACACCCTTTTAACCACAAATCAGACAAATAGTTCTGCTGAAAATAAGCAGACGATTCATATATTTTGCAGCTGAAAGGAAAAACGCTGGAGGGAAATTACTTGTGTGTAAAATGTGTCTGTACTACAACAGCGCTTTCCCATTGGTAGTCGCCTCAACGCTTTGTTTCCAGTTTGCATAAAATTAAACGACTGTGACAAGTCGCTCACTCCGCCCACTGCTCCTCCTCCGGTTGCTTTAAATCGACACTCTTACAACAATTAAATAACTTCCTGTTGCATTGATGTGTCACGTCTCTGTCCAAATGTCTCATCATTTTTAATGGACTTAACTATCTGAACTTCACGGACATGTCTTTCCGACTTAGCATAAAGCAGCGTGGGCTTCATTTTTATTCTTTAGAATTTGTTGTGTATCTTATCTTGTACTCGGTTATGTCTTATAGTTTGGAAAATACAGTAATACACTACTAATAATGCTAATAATAAGCAGTGTAATGTGAGCAGTCCCCCTCATTACTCATCTCTCTCTCTCTCTGTTAGTCTGCCATTTTAGTGCACTAAGTCTGCATGTCTTTACCTCCTCCGCCTGCGAGTCCGTAAGTGCAAACTTACTGAATTTACGAATCTGCGATGTTCTTGATGAACTGTTCTGTGTATTAGGTGTGGAATAAACTCAGTCCTCTATCATTTCATACTAATCACTATATTCATACAGCTTCTATTACTATTGCTAATACAAGTAATAATAATAATAATAATAATAATAATAATAATAATAGAGTTCATGATTCAGCAATCATTGTACTTCAGGTGTCTGTAGCTTCTTTGTCAGAAATTACTTTTTACAAATTAAAAGCCCTAATTAAGTATTATTAATTGTCTTAAATTCACTGTAATCCTTTATTCTTACTCTGGTGTCAGTTTTTTTTTTTTTCTACGTCATTTAATCTGTTGTGTGCATCAGGCCCAGAAACTGTGGCTGACAAACCTCACATTTAAAACTTTTAAACATTCCAGGTGTGTATGTGTTTAGGAAGAGATGAGCTGCTCTATAATCTCGAGCTGCAAAATTAAAAGCCTGGTCACATTTAAACCTTATCTGAGTGCGTGGAAAAGTTCAAAGCAACTGGTTAGAGGTTTTTTAACATGATGTTTTTATTAATGTCTGTCTGATATCACACCACTAAAACCACTATAACCACTAAAACCACTAAAATCACTGAAACCACTAATCACTAAAATCACTGAAACCACTTAAACCACTAACCACTGAAACCACTAACCACTAACAAACTGGCAAATTATATTTCAACTGATATACAAATTTTAACACATATGTACACATATATACACACATATATATCACTTTGTACTAGTCTAATTGTCTGGGAAATATTGTGTGTGTGTGTGTGTGTGTGTGTGTGTAGGCCCTGAAACTGACCAACCTGCAGCCCATCTGAGAGAATTGTGAATAAGTTTACCTCACACTGAAACGTAACGGGACCCAAAGCTGACTTGACCTGCAGTTTTCCGTCATTCCCGATGAAGGACGAGGGACGTTTTCCGGGATGGAGGGATGACCAAGTGCCTTATTGCGACTAGCGGGACCTCAGGCAGTTTCAGCGGCTCGCCTCTCTCTCTCTGTCTCTCTCTCTCTCTCTCTCTCTCTCTCTCTCTCTCTCTCTCTCTCTCTCTCTCTCTCTCTCTCTCTCTGTGTCTCTCTGTGTGTCTCTCTCTCTCTCTCTCTCTGTCTCTGTGTCTCTCTGTGTGTCTCTCTCTCTCTCTCTCTCTCTCTGTCTCTCTCTCTCTCTGTCTCTGTGTCTCTCTGTGTGTCTCTCTCTATCTCTCTCTCTGTCTCTGTGTCTCTCTGTGTGTCTCTCTCTATCTCTCTCTCTATCTCTCTCTCTCGCTCTCTGCAGGGACATTATTTTACACAGACGAGCTCGAAACGATTCCACGAGCGTGTTTTTTTTTTTTAATAAATGTGAATGTACAGCTTTATTTTTATACGAAGCGATTAATGCTTTGAAGATGAGGACATTTCCAATCTTTTTTTTTTAAATTTGTAGTGGGTTTTTTCCCTAATTTTATTTTTATCATCACTGGGGGTCCAGATGCCCGATCTGTTGGATCTATTATTATTATTATTATTATTATTATTATTATTATTAAGTTTCCGTTTTCTTCGTGTGTATTTCAGCCTGGCGTGGGGACTTTGAGGTCAGCGTTCTTGACGTTAGGGCTGCATGACATGGACAATAAATCATGTTGCTGTTACGTTCTATGTATTGTGACCTTTAATCCCAAGTCAGGTTAAAGAAAGAGCTGCGTTATTGGGACCAAACAGAATTTGGATGTTGTGATTCATCCAGAATTTCAGGATCATCACTAACACATACTGTATTTAGGGGTTAAAGGGTGAATCTGAATATTGCGTCCTTCTGCAAAATATCAGTATTGGAAAGCCTAACATCACAATAATGATTAACAACCAATATATTTTACAGCCCTCCTGGACATCAGCCTCGTGTTTTTACTGCCACATGTCCTCAGACAATAAAACACCCGAAAGCCTGATTTACAACTCAGATATGATTCTTGTTTTTTTTTTTCTATTATATGATGTACATTGTTCATGCTTAATAATAATCAACTTTTTTACAGAGCATATTTCCTACACATGGCAGCTCACAGTGACGTACAATCAAGTAGTAAAAATGAAATGATTTTAAAAGATATATATAAAATCAAAGATGAAATGAAAACATAAGTACAAGAAATATGTAAGGAGATAAATATTTGAACATTATTAAGATTTCACACATGCTGTAATTCTAAACACATTCTCTTCTCATCTAGAAGTGTCTTTTTTTTTTTTTTTTTGTTTCTATCTTCTTAAATATGAAAAATAAAAAATGTGATCCATCGTGACCCTGCACAAGATAAAGTATAAACACAGTAAATGCTGAGAATCCGGAACCAGAATATTTAATAAATCACACACACCTGAGACGCTCTCGAGATTAACAGACTGAACAGAGCACACGTTCGTGTATGTGCCATAAAGACGATCGGTTATTTGGTTTGGATTTTGAGATATTACATCTCGAAAATCTACAATTTAATTTTGCGAGCGTCAGCAAAGTTTATTCCATGTGTAATATGTAAAAAAAAAAAAAATCTGTTCCACATAGTACAGCTTTGCGATTCCTCTGAAACATGACGAGCTTTAATCTTATTGTATCGACTTTAAGAGAGAGGAAAAAAGAGGCTCGTGAAGGAACGACTCTTTATAGCTGCTATAGCGTAAGTGAGAACATGCAACTGTAAATGGATAAAAGTCGGATATCTCATAAATATTTAAAAACTTTTGGCAAATTGTTGTGGTATAAGAGGAATAAAACACTTGGGAAAATGCCGTTGTAGGAAAATAATCAACTTCAGAGTGGTAAGAGTAATTCCGCTTCATCGCACCACTCAGTTGTTGATTATTTTTCTAGGACTGCACGACACAGCGTTTTATTCCTGTTATAATTAGCACAGAACACAGCACAGTGCATGTGTGTGTGTGTGTGTGTGTGTGTGTGTTAGTTCCCTGGTGCTGTAATGATGTCGTACTGGGCCTGCAGCAGCAGCAGGCTGTTCTCTCGGAGCCTGCGCAGCTGGACGAGCTCACCGCACTCCTGCACGCGTCTCACTCCTGCGCTCTCCTGCCCGCTGTCGCTCAGAGACACGCCGCTGCGCCGGATGCAGTGTTTCCTCTGGACGTAGACGGCCAGCGCCACCAACAGAGCCAGCGACAGCACCAGCAACAGCACCGGCTGAGACACGAGCCCCGCCCCCGTCTCGACCTTGACTCCGCCTCCAGTTTTGATCCCGCTTTCCGGGTGTTGCTCGGGATCGGGGTGTTTCACAAACACTGGTGTTCAGGAGAAGAAAATAATGTTGTCGAGAAACATTTGGGTCATTGTACACCTAGGCAAGTTCAGAATTATTGGCACCCCTTAATAAATCCAATTAACAATACAAATGAGTAAATATTCTGAGCCTAAACTGCATTTTAGTTTAAAGGAATATATGTTTTCGGCAAGACTTCGTAAAACTTGTTTCATGTACTTAATCTTCACTGTAAAATGCAAAAAAGTTAGCTTGTTTTAAAAAATCATGAATCCTTATTGTAAAATTATATATATAAAATAAAAATTGTATAAATATATAACAATATTTTTTAAATAATTGAAAAATGTTGTCCTGAATCTTAAACATAAAAATATTGTGCTGAATTTAAAAGGAAAAAACAAATATACAAATTTAAAAATGTAAAAACAATTGCATCTCATATTTATTGTAAACATTTTACAGTTGTAAAATGTAAAAAAAAAAATTAATGCAATCTTTATTGCAAAAAGGGTTTTATTTGTATTTAAATGTAACATTAAATGTTAAAATAAAGTACAATATAATTGTACGTTCTGTAAATGTAAAAATACAACACAATTGTTTATTTTTGTCGTGATACATTGTGTATTGGAGAAATGTCTTTAACTATTGGGATATATTTTGTCTCTTCATCCACCCTTACCTTAAAGGCATTAACATTTTAATAAATGTACTGTTATAATTTTTTTTATTTAATTTGAATGAATGAAATACATTTTAAACATAAAAGAAATGACTCTAAACTGAGATTTTCATCAGATTGTGCACTCACAATAATTTTATACAGAAAATTGACAACCATGAAGACACTTGAACGTGTGTTGGCTAGAGCAGTGACTGAGGTCTGGAGTGGGAGACGTACCTTCAGGAGCATCCCTCGGCTCCACCGGATCAGACAGAGAGCGCTGGAGTGCTGCAGATGGATCTGGGTGGAGAGCTGAAGGTGGAGCATGTGTGTGTGGTGCAGTGGGAGTGTGTGTGGGTGGGTGTGGTGCAGTGGGAGTGTGTTGTGTGGGTGTGTGTGGTGCAGTGGGAGTGTGTATGGGTGTGTGTGATGCAGTGGGTGTGTGTGTGGGAGTGTGTGCG
>CM040990.1:22956044-22966636 GCA_022985145.1 Pangasius djambal
TGTGTGGGTGTGTGTGATGCAGTGGGTGTGTGTGTGGGTGTGTGTGATGCAGTGGGAGTGTGTGATTCAGTGGGAGTGTGTGTGGGTGTGTGTGATGCAGTGAGAGTGTGTCTGGGTGTGTGTGATGTGGTGGGAGTGTGTGTGGGTGTGTGTGATGCGGTGGGAGTGTGTGTGGGTGTGGTTGGAGAGACAGTCACAGCAGGTGTGTGTGTGAGTATGTTTGAGGAGTGTGTGTGCTGGGATGGAGCTGGTGTAGACGCATGAGCCGAGTGTGTGTGTGTTTTCAGGGTTACCATGGTGACGCCACGTGAGGTGCATGCTGCGGCTGGTGAGCGTGTGGGTTTCGTTGGAGTGTGTGTTGTTAGCGAACGAGACATCAGCGTGGTCTTAGGTGATGTGTGTGTGTGCATGACTGGTGTAGTCGCAATGCGTGTCTGTGTGTGCGCTTGTGTGTAAGTGATGCTGTTTCTTAGAAAATGTGTAAGAATGTCTGGTCCGCTCTGTGTGCGTGTGTGTGTATGAAGAGGATTCTTTGAGCCTTTGGGTGTGTGTGTGTGCATGTCTGTGTGTGGTGTTGTGTATAATTGTGTGTGTGTGGTATTTCTAGGGTCATGTATGCTTGTTTGTTTATCAGCGTGTGAGTGTTTGGTGTGTTTGGGCAGTACAGTGTGTGTGGGGAAGTTACTCGTCAGTGTGCATGTGGTGTTTGAGTATTCTGAGTGTGTGTGTGCAGAAGTGTGTGTCGGAGATGCTGGAAGGAAAAGACAGACATTGAGTTTGTGTGTGTGTGTGTGTGTGTGTGTGTGTGTGTGTTTGTGTCTTATATGAGTAAGCATTTATGTTACATGTGGCACCAGCCACCAGAATCACTAGACACGTCACAAATATTGAAATATCTAAACATACTTCAGGGTGGAGTTTAACTTTAACGTTCAGTTTACTAAAGCTGTAGCTCATTATGAGCTCAGTGTGAGGCACAAATTATGGTTTGGAAAATCTCAGGAGTGTTTCCAGCGTAGCATGTTAGTACCTGAGACGATTCTGTTGTGTAGTCCAGCATCATGTCCAGTACGAGTCTTACGAGTCCCATCATGCACCACGGCTGAGTGGATCCGAGTCCAGTAGACGAAATAGGAGTGGACCACTGTGATACTGGAAAGAAAACACAACATTAAATAACATAACAGTGTCTGCTGGGATAGATTATAGTGTGTGTGTGTGTGTGTGTGTGTGTGTGTCTCACTAGAATCTCAGGTCCCCACTGGGCTGAGCCGGAGCCCTCCAGGTGAACGACAGGTTCCTCTTCAGAAGCTTGTCAGAGTGTGTGACTGTGTCTGCAGTGGACAGGCAGGAGAGTGTGTGTGTTCCCGGAGGGTGGAGTGTGAACTCGCCTCCAACCACGCGGTCCTCAACTACAGAGCGCGCATGCAGCAGAAGACCCATAAACGCTCGAGAGCTGCGCACACTCACTGAAACACACACAAACAGATATTCATATTATGGCCATAGCATAGTGTGTGTGTGTGTGTGTGTGTGTGTGTGTGTGTGTGTGTGTACATACCCATGAGTGTGTGGTGTGGTAGATAGACGGTGCGGCTGGTGTGTATGGTCACTGCAGATGCTGTGTGTGTGTGTTGTGGTTGAGCGCTGATGTGGCCAGGCTTCATGTCCATGCAGGTAGCTGTTGAAGCTCCACGTGAAAAACACACACAGTGTGCAGGCAACACACTCAGATACACACACACCAACAATACCGCCTTCATCAGCTTCATCTGCATCCTCTGTCTCTCTCTCTCTCACACACACACACACACACACACACACACACACACTATAATGTTATTTGTGACAAATGTGCTCTTTATTCTCTATGGTACCTTTTTATGTTGTACTTAACAGCACATCCAAAGTGTTTTATTCCTCTTATATCACAGCAATTTTTCAACAATTACATTTTTATTTATTGAAGAATGACTTTTTATCCATTTATATTTACATGAAACAAGTTTCTGTTCTCACTTACGCTATTGCAGCTATAAACTGTTGTTCTCTCTTTATTTCTCTCTCCAAGTTAATAAGCAGAAAAATGCAGCTTGTCATGTTACTGAGAAACCACAAAGCGTAAACTCCTCTGTCCTGAAGATGTCAGAAAACGTAAAGTTCCAGCTTTACCTCTGACTGTTACAAAGCACTGACACTGGAGACTCCTTCCATAAATGTTCAATAAACCTCTCCTAACAGAAAACTTCACTATAACCATATCAATGATTACACATATTTTCAGGTTAAGCTGTTGCTATAGAAACGATAACATATTAGAACGAGTGCATTGCTATAAACCAGAGATTTGCAGCTGCACTACTGCCAGAGCTGCTGTTATAGAAAATTAATCAACACCTTCTGACCAATCAGATTCGCTGTGGTGCAAATATTTATAAAGTTTTGATTGAACTTACCTCAGAGCGAGCGTGACTGTTTCACAGGATCCCCCTATCTCTGATTTTTCTCTTGGTCTCTCTGTTTTTCAGGACCAGGATGTGTAACAGCTGCTGGACAGGAACCACATCCTCATCTATATTCCACTAATCCCTTCTCTCTCTTGCGTATACACACACACACACACACACACGCACACACACACACACAAATAAAGCCAGGCCAGAGGCAGCTACTGGTAGACTATTTACACTGAATCATCATCAACATATCGATAAACTCCACTTGACTGATGGCTTGATTGAAAACTCTTCTTCTTCTAATACTTTGATATGGAAGTCTATGGTAGTGTTGTGGTGTTATTCAAATAAAAGTATGTCCATATTTGCGTACTGGTGGTGCTAGAGCGCTTGGGTGGTGTACACCAAAATTAAATTTCATAATATGTGTTTAAGGCTTTCTAATGGCTGCCATAAACTACCTTATCAAAGATTATTAATAATAATAACTTTTTTTAATATGTGGGACATTTTATCCATAACTTCCAAGACATTTTGAAGGCAAAGTCTTCAAACCTGGACTTGAAGCCATTTCTCAGCAATGTTTTTACTGACACCAAACTTATCACATATTTTTAGCAACATGACATATTGTTAACAAACAAGCTTCGAGTTTGTTAGCAGCTGGGAAGGGCTACTGAAAACAGGAAGTGAGGAGATAGCTCAGCAACGTTTTCATATTTTGCCTTCAATTTTAGTATATCTCCTAATAGCTTCTGGTCTTCCTCCATTGCTAAGGGGTGGGGCCAAAAAGTGCTTGGCCCCATTAATCACTGCTTGCAGCTATATTTTAGTAGTAATAATTAAACTACAAGCACCACCACTGCTACTACTATCTGGCATCCACCCAAAATTATAATTTTACAAATCAAGCTGTGATTGTATATAGCATAATTTCCAATTTCACCTTTTTTTAAATTTAATATCAGACTACTCCATGAAACGAGCTCCATGAAGACGTGGTGTGTTAAGGTTCGAGTGGAAGAACTTGAGTTCTTATTAGCAAGTGCTTTATACCCTTTGAGAAGTCTGAATCATAAAATGACAGTTTCGTGATAGTCATAATGACTCACTTGAGCACCTGTTTGTGTAAATCAAACTTGAGAAGTTGTGATACACACTATATGGCCAAAGGTTTGTGCACCCCTGACCATCACGCCCATATGTGCTTGCTGAACATCTCACTCCAGATTTATTCCCCCTTTGCTCCACTCTTCTGAGAAGGCTTTCCACTAGCTTTTGGAGCTTGGCTATGGGGATTTATGTTCATTCAGAGGTCTGGGGTGCAGTCGGTGTTCCAGTTCATCCCAAAGGTGTTCAGTGGGGTTGAGGTCAGGGCTCTGTGCAGGACACTCGAGTTCTTCCTCTCCAACCTTCACACACCATGTCTTCATGGAGCTCGCTTTGTACACAGGGGCATCGTCGTGCTGGACCAGGTTTGGGCCTCTTAGTTCCAGTGAAGGGAAACTGTAATGCTACAGCACACAGATATACAATTGTGTGCTACCAACTTTGTGGCAACAGATTGGAGAAGAACCAAATATAGGTGTGATGGTCAGGGGTGCACATACTTTTGGCCATATGGTGTAGTGCAGTGCACTGTGGGATTTTGTGAGTGCATTGGATGTTATGCTAATTTAGACAAAGGCACACAGTCTGTGGGCGTCTCTCTGAAGAAGAGTCGAATAACTGAAATGAGTCGAATCCCCAAAACGAGTGAATCAAATAGAATTGAATCAACACTAATAAAGTTTTATTGTTTTTAAGGTGACTTATGGTCAATTTAATTCAGTTCTTTGAGCCTGATTTCCAGCTCAGTAGCTTTTGTTTCTTCTCCTCCATCTGCTGATCCGTGAAACTTTCTTTTCTCCACCAGCCCTTCACAGAAAACGAAAGTGACTCCTAACTCCCTCTCTCTGTGTGAGTGTGTACCGGCTTTATTTGTGTCACTGTTCAATATGTAGCTCAGAAATATAAGAATTTCCAGCGCAAACACCCACTTTACTTTATTATCTCGTCATGGAGAGTGGCGCAGGAGCAAGCATGCTGCAGAACGATGAGAAAAGTGTGGAGGAACTCATGGACAAGCAGCTGAGGGCGGACGGACTCTACCGCAAGAAGATAGCCAAGGACGGCTCGTGCTTATTCAGAGCCGTGGCTGAGCAGGTCAGTCCGGTCAGAAACTCCAACAAAAACACAGAAAACACATCAAAACTGGCTAATAAAACCATCTCTGCTTCTCATACTGTACTCACACAGACTGTAAAACAATATTATCTCGGAGCATGGGTGCAAAATCAAACAATAATAAACAAGAATACCTTGCTAGTTGGCTAAAGGGTTCGATTATATAGTTAAGACGCTTAACAGCTAGCTTAATGGGTTAGCAACTGGAGCTAGCTAGCTAGCAAACAGAGGCGTTATAATTATAATTCTTATATAGTTTTTTCGTTACTAGGTAACTGCTTGATTTTAATATTCGTCTTTATTAGCTTTCATTTCTGTCTGATTGACTTTTTTTCTGTTTTTGTTTTTTCTGTCCTCAAATATCACCATGTAACATGACTGGCAAATTAGCTTAGCACTATTAGCAAGTTGCTTATAGCAACCCAGGACAACATGTTGACAGTTAGCCTAGCCTAGCCTAGCTTAGCTAAAACCAAACCGCATTGCATGTTGCGTTATATATATATATATATATATATATATATATATATATATATATATAGTGTTTCGTAGGGATTTGTATAGTGTGCTGTTTGTAAAGTTTGAAGTCATTAGCTAACTAGCTTAGTTCTATGGTTTCTTGTGAGAACTAAGTTAGAGTAAAGTTAAGGATTAAAAAGGATTAGTTAACTGGTTTCAGTAGGAGGTGTGGGGGTTTAAGGAATTAAGTTAAGTACATGGAAAAATACGTTTGGGTTATTTTTTATAGCTAAAGGATCTGCTGTGCATCTGTACTGTACAACAACTTGTTAAAACAAATTTTTACCTCAGGGACTAAACTTCAGCTAATCATTTTCAACATCATTTTTAAATTAACAAATTAATTCATTAAAAAAAAAAAAAGGCAGGCGTTTGAAATCAGGATGTAGGGCATTTCCAGGAAACCAAGGGTTAACAGAATGGTCAGAGGATGTATTCAGGGTTAAACAGGGTTGTCAGAGATACCAAACAAAAACAATATACACACTGTCATTAACATTGGATTTATTCTTAAGTCCTTATTTAAATCCTGTAAATCTTTTATCTGTAAAGAAATTTGGTATTTTATATTTATTGGTATTATGCTTATTTTTATTAAGTTTACATTATAACTAAGTTTACACCCTTATCGAGAGCGACTTATAAAAGCTTTGGAGACTCAAAGAAACACATCCTCATGCTAGTTCACTCGGTCTGCAACTAAGAACACCATCGAGAACATTTTGCGAAAACTAGTAATTAAAAAAAAAAAGAAAGAAAGCGAGCCAACACAAACCCATAAATTAAGTTAAATAAAATTAATTGTTCAGTAATGACAAAAGAAATGGCGGTGTATAAACGGAGAGCGGTCGGTTTGTCTGCGTGGAGCCTTAAGCTGTAAACAAACGCCTCAGCTGAAGGAAGATTTAGCGCTCGCTTATTATTATTAATAATATATATTATTAAATATTTTTATTAACATAGAGGTGAGTCAGAATAACCTCGAATTTACCCTGATTGTTCATTTCGCACTCCCAGCTATCTGTGCACTTGACCTTTTATGGCATTTTGTGGGCGTCACTACATGCAAATGAGCTGTGTTGGGAACGCAGGTTGCACTTTAAGGATGAGCAACATATGCATGCGGGTACAAAGCGTTTCTGAAACCTTTGTAAATCATGTGTGTGTGTATGTGTGTTTTCCGTATACACATTTGTACCTACACTTTGGCTGTTTGCTTTTTGAAGTTTTCTCTGAAGCTAATGTAGCTAGAGAGCAATGCAAGTCTATTACAAGGGTTTCTCCAAATTTTCTCAAAATATATTCCACAGCTCTCCTCAATACAGATTTATTTGTCTATTTATTTGAACCATAGGACTTTTTTTTTCTTGAACTTTCCACTTACAGATTAAATTAAGTTCGCATTATTTATAGCTGACTTGTTTTTGCGTTATTAAGCGTTACTGGTCAAACAGACTAATAACTATGTATATGAACTCAATAATAAGTAGAATAACTTTTGATAGCTTTGAGAGACTCCGGCCTGTTGGACATAAATTCCGGTTTTGTAATTATGTATACCAAAACCTTCACATAATTGCTTCAAAATCGTTTCAATAAATCATCCAGCTTTCCAATAAAAACTTGCGTTCAAAAAAGGGGGCGTGGCCTATAGTGGGTGGAGCAACATCACATTTTTTGCATGATACTATGATATTTTTTTAAGACACTGAAAATTTGAATCCTTAACGCAGCTGTACAGGAGTAAATCCTTTCACACAGTACACGTGATGTGGCACGTGTCCGAGTCCAAAGTTCAATCACTTTTTTTAATTATTTTTTAAAAGTTAAGTTGTTGTGTGTGTTTGTACGCATCTCCATCACCTGTGTGTCGTTTCTCAGGTGCTGCACTGTCAGAGTCTGCACACCAGGGTCCGGGCCGAGTGTGTGAAATACCTCCGACAGAAACGGGACCTGTATGAGTCGGTGTGTGAGCCGTAACCGTTCTCATTTATTTTTATACACATTTTTAACTGAGATGCACATGTGTGTGTTAGAGAGAGAATATGATCTGTTTTGTGTGCGTTTAGTTCATCGAAGGTGATTTTGAGGAATACCTGCACACGCTTCAGGATCCTCAGGTAACAGGATTTAAAAACCCTATACTATTTATTTATACAATTATATAAAATACATAAAATCTATTCTTATGAGAGGCCGCCTATTTATTAGAGCTGTATTTAGCTTTCGTTTTTGCCGTAATCAGCCTGTAGGAGAGGCTTGTAGTCATTTTTACTTTCGTTTTTAATGTCAGGCCTCGTTTAGTCATGTACTGCTCAGTGAGTTCAAATCCCAGGACAGCAGAGAGACATTCAGCTTCGTTTATCAAGCTGCTTACGAATGAATTTCTTCATAAATCCTTCGCAGGAGAAAGAAATGGTGGTGTTCACGACCTGAACGTGGTGCTCCTGGGTTTAATGTGAACCCTGATTACTCCTGTATAATCTTTATGTAATTTAGAGGCTATAACATATACATATGCTATAATATATACTAGCACATACTCTATACATAGGATATGATGTAGGATACTGCCACATTTGAGTTTTCAAAATTAGTGACAGTCTGTAAATTTGAAAACAAACTTAAAAAAAAATGAATGAATTAAATCAAAAGAATAATATTGTATTGTAAATAATAGTGAAAATTTTTAGAAATCGTAACAGGACCATAAATACGATGGCGTGGTGATGTTATAAGTCTATAAGTGCATCTTTACTGCTGCTATATTTTGGGTGACTTACTCTTTCTCTGTTTTGTCTCCTGTCTCTAGAGCTGGGTTGGACAAGTGGAAATAAGTGCTCTGGCTGTTCTTTATAAGTAAGAAGATTTCACTTGTAATTTAACTAGACAACTGGAATTCATATACATTTGAAATGTGTGACAAAAATTCTATTTATTAGAAATTTGTTATGTGATTTTATACTACAGAGCTGGTGAATGTTTCCACATAAACATATTTTTAGAAATCGTTGATATGGAGAAGTTTTCTGTAAGTTAATGTAACACGTAAGGAAGGAGTCTCCAGTGTCAGCGCTTTGTAACAGTCAGAGGTAAAGCTGTAACTTTACATTTTCCGACATCATCAGGACAGAGGAGTTTACGCTTTTTAATTTCTCAGTAACACGACAAGCTGCGTTTATTAAAGAGAGGCTGGTGAGGGAACGACTATTTATAGCTGCTATAACGTAAGCGTGAACAGGAACTGACTTGTTTCATGTTAATTAAATGTAATTGTAAATGGATAAAAAGTATGATGTGTTCTTTAATTAATAAAAAAAAAAAAAAAGAATCCAATTCAGGATGTGCTGTTACAGGAAACTTCATGGTGGTAACAGTAACTCTGCTTCATCACACCACCTCGCTGTTGATTATTTTTCCAGAACAGCATGACACGGAGTGTTTTATTCCTTATTTACGTTCTCGTATGCTCATGTGATGTCTTCAAGTTTCCCATCTTAATGGTTTCTCCTTCCAGGCATGATTTTATCATCTATCAGCAGCCTGGAGAGCCTCCGGTGAACATCACGGAGAACGGCTACCCCAATAAGGTTTGCAGC
This sequence comes from Pangasius djambal, assembly GCA_022985145.1. Taxonomy (NCBI): domain Eukaryota; kingdom Metazoa; phylum Chordata; class Actinopteri; order Siluriformes; family Pangasiidae; genus Pangasius; species Pangasius djambal. The sequence continues at coordinate 22,964,845 of CM040990.1, forward strand.
AACACGCAGAAGATCTACTCAGGAGAATCTTAGTCACCATAAACATATATTTTTATGCTTAAATTAATGTAAGTTGTGTGCACAGAGTGGTGAAAGTGTCAAAGCTGAACATCTCACTGGATAATTTGAGTCAGTGTTAAATATGTGACATCGCTTGTGTTATTGCATCATAAAATATAAGAGCCAATCAGGTTCCAGTATGCAAATGCAGACTGTGCGCCACTGGTTTATTAGGGAAAAGAGGCATTTCCAATTTGATTATTCATAGAATCATTTATTTGTTGGTTGATTGATTTATTTCTTTAGATAGTTAAGTTAACCTTCAGTTAATTAGTTGGTTAGTCTTAATCTTTTGTGGGAAAGGCACATCAACTTAAATTTAAGCAAATTCTTTATTTATTTTTCTGTGTATCTATCATTCGAGTTTAGAGGCTTTTGTGTTTTTTCCTGTTGTATAACAGCTTCTTTTTTTTTTGAACCAGCACATCAAGCAATTGTTTTTTATTATTTAATATAGAAACCTTTATGGTCCTTTAAGCAGGTTTGGATGTTGTACTGTAGTTAAGTGTTCATTAATCGTTCATTAATTCCAGGTATTGCTGTGCTTCCTCAACGGGAACCATTACGACTGTGTTTACCCGATATCTTCTCTCAGAAACGCTGCTGTGTGCCAGTGTGAGTGACGTATCCAGTTCATCTGTTACTTCGCAAATGAAATATCTGTTGGAAAAAATCCGCTAAAATCAGTGTGTGTATGTGTTTCAGCGATCCTGTACGAGCTGCTGTACGAGCGTGTGTACGGCGTGGACCGGAACGTGTTGGCGCCGAGCCTGAGGGTGTCCAAAGCACATAACGAGGCCATTGAGACGGAGGAGCGCGAGAGCAGCGGGGACTCCGACCTGGACGAGGGAGAGGATTTCTGGTGAGTGTGTACTGCTGCTGTAATCATACACCAGTCCAGAAGAGTCCGGTTGCTCTCAACGGTTCTTCCTCATGTCATCTCATCATCTTTTCCCTGTTGCTGTCAGTAGGGAAGTTCAGCAGGGATTTAATCTACGCTCTGATTCCGTACAAATGTCACCTCTGATTAAAAATCGTGATCTTACCACTAACATTTCATCTTATTTTTTTCAGCTCAGTGTAGTGCTTAGAATAAAATACTGCTTTTAATTACACAATATAATAATTTAGCAGTATGAACCACGCCAGCCAGCTACCTAAACACTACAACAGTTAGAGTGTAAGGGCTCTTGCTTAAAAATAAATAACTCTAAAACGTTCAAATAAAATGTCATTGTTATTTTCAGATTTTTTTATGAACACCAAAAAAGCTAAAGCTAAAACTTGTGTAAAATTAGATAACAAATAAACAGTTTCATTATAATTTCTCAAAATAAATAAAATCTCAAAATAGCCACCGTGACCTTTTATTTAAATATTTACTGAAATAAAAGGATTTGAATGTCTTTATCAGGTCCAGTGGAGCTACAGGCAGGACAGCCGGTGTGAACAACAGGACAACTTATAAGGTACACACACACACACACACACACACACACACACACACACACAAGCAATCCCTCTGCATGCTTATATTTTGAGAAATGATCGTTTCTAAAACTTTCACTGTCCTGCCATTTGCTCATCAGGGTCGTGGGCGGGGCCAAGCCAGAGGACTAGGGCGAGGCTGCCTGCTTCGTAAGGTGCAGGAGTCCCTGAGCCCCACACACTTCAGGAATGTGGAGTATGAAGTGTGGCTGCGTTCAAAACGAGGTAACACGGGGTGTGTGTG
>CM040990.1:22966736-23001176 GCA_022985145.1 Pangasius djambal
AGAAGAAAACTGCTTATAAGAAGTAGAAAACCATATAAGAAGTAACCATAGCAACCGGAAAGACTAGAAAACTAGCTTCCTTTTTAAAAAAAAAAAAAAAAGGGGGGGGGGGGCGGTGTTCAATTTGCACATCATTGTTATATCCGAGATCTCTGCTGAAAATGATATGCGTGAAATAGCGCAAGAAAAGTGTCTTGTTATTAGAAAATAACAAACGAAGAGGTAGAAGTGTGAAATTCTACGGATGGTATTGTCTCCTGTCAGGTCACGTCATTGGGCATCAACTCTTACATGTACAACCACCCGCTTAACTCGCTTAATAATAATAATAATTCAACCTGTGATTCAATCTGGAAGTTTAGATCCAGTTTTACGAGCTGAACTCATCCACAAGGCGCAGATGAGGGGTGTGGATGTGTGGGTGTGTGTGTGTTTGTCTGTATAATTCAGTGTTAACAGACACTGATGCAATGTGTTCTGTTCTGACAGAATGAGTTGTGTTGTGTTTGTGTCTCAGTTCAGCAGAGGAGGGATTTCTGCATGGCAGCTGGGATGCATTACAAAGCTGGAGACAAGTGCCAGGTGCGTATTAGAGCGATATCTAACGAAAAATTTCAAACATAGCAATATTTCTCTCTTTACATCTCTCTCTCGGTCCTCTCTATGTCTTTCTCTCTCTCTCTGTCCTCTCTGTGTCCGTCTGTCTCTCTTCATCTCTCTCTTTCACTTCTGTCTGTCTATCTCTGTCTTTCTCTACCAATAAAAATAGAGAGGGGGTGGAGCTTGCCATGACAGTTGTTAAAAAATGCAGTAAGTCTGGTCTAGCTCTGTTCTTAACTGTGCTAAAGCGGTTAGCTTTTAGCTTCTGCTGCTTGCTCAGAGTGCTTGCTGCTAATGAGTTCGTCTCCACACCCTTTTATCTGGTATTTTATTTGAATGATAAACACTTGCCAAGGCAAACTCCTCACACATGAACACCTAACATGGACAGCAAAAGAACATTTAGCTCTGAAACACAGACAAATTTACAAAAAAAAAAAAAAAAATCTTTCTCTCTATCTCAGGTGCGGTTGAATAATACCGATCGCTTCTACAGTGCCTACATTCAGGACGTCAGCCCTGATAACGGACCTGTCACTGTCTTCATCGAGGAACTTGGAGAGAAGTACGCCTGCGTGTGTGTGCGTGCGTGCGTGTGTGTGTGTGTGTGTGTGTGTGTGTGTGTGTGAGGGAATCCTTCCACAGGCTTAGACTTGCACTCAGTAGGAACCTGAAGAATTTCACCCGATTTGTTCAGCATAAAATATTCAACTTGTACATTATAAGAACCAAAAAAAAAAATAAGAATTGAAAGAAAGTAAGTAACTGTAAATTGATTAAAAAAAAAAGTACAATGTGGTGTGTGTGTGTGTGTGTGTGTGTGTGTGTGTGAAGGTACACTGTTCCACTGTGGAACCTGCGCACTCCTTCAGAAGACTCCTGGTCTACAGTGCCGGAAAAAAGCAAAAGACAAACTTCCAGCAGCAACGGGCCCACAGGTGGTATTAATTAGCTTTCAGACATTCGTATAATTCTGTCTCTAGCTGTGTTTCCAAACATTTGTTGGTACAAAATGTCACAGAACGGTCCATCTTTAACTGTCCCTACATACAGTGGGTCTACATGCTGTCTATTTGCACAAGTACTCAAGTAATTTTACAAGTTACAATCAAAATAGTAGAAAGGTTGACTAAATCAGCTGCTTCCAGAGTTTGTAATTGTTTAGCAAATATAAAAATAAAGTTTAAAAAGGTACCTCGATATCTCAGAAAAGTATTTTTCTGACATTAGTTTTCATGATATTGATATAAAATCTTATGAATCTTTCGGTGTTTTATAAATACAGATGACGCCAGCATTTGTGATTTTTGTTGTTTATCGTGATGCCAATAACGCATCCTTATTCCGGCCTTCCGTATTTTATTTTTTTGTTGGCAACATTTACATCCTGTTATAACTTCTTCTGTTTCCATTCAGGCCAGTTTTTAAACGTTTGTGTAATCAGATGGATGGGAACTGAAACCGTTTCGTCATCTTTCCGATTTCAGAGCGGGACACCAGACCTGGGAGGAAGCCCATGAGGTCAGTGTCACATGGTCCTACAGCATCCTCAGGCTCCACCCCTGGCAACCGCATACAACAGCAGCATTCTTGGCCCCCGCAGGCCAGCGCAGAGCCTCAATCAGTAAGAAAGAATGGTAGCAGCAGGTGCGTTACGAACTTAATGTACACACACACGTGACCTCATATACAAGCATGTATTACAGGAACTTTGTGTGTGTAGGAGGAGTGATCAGGGCGCAGGGGGGTCGTGTGTGTCGCCTGTAGAGGAAGACGAACATGCGCTGCTGGAGCTCCTGAGCAAAGACGAGGAGAATTTCCCGACACTTGAAGCCAGTGCACAGGTAGAACGTACACATTCACTGTGTTTTACACACAATCAGTTCTGCAGATGAGAGTTTAACATAACGCACAACTGTTCAGCTGAATATCCTTTATGAGTCACTCAGGGTGAACTGTGCAGTGAACTGAGACATTCTATTGTAACAGACATTATTGAGTCTATTTGTGTATTCTGAGGTGTCCTGAAACCTTTCTGTAGTGCTATTGCATTATACGATGTACTAATGTAAGTGTGTGTTTAGGCTGCTAGTGTTGAGGGGAGTAGAAGAGCTGAGAAGAAAGGCTCCCGAAAGAAAGCTGGCTCAGGTGAGTTAAGGGAATTGATTGACTTGCTGTTTTTTTTTCTTTCAAACTAGGCTTACAAGTGATTTATCTCCAAGCATATGGTTTGATAATTGTTGCTATACTTTGCTCTGATATTTGCTGTTTTTAATAGATTTCCTTTGCTACAATTACTATGTGAGAGATATGAGACAAATATATGAGACCAATATTTTATTTGAGAGAAACTGTTTTTAACCTAAGAGTACTTTCTGACTTGCACAAAAAAAAAACTGTGCTCAAAAAGTGAAGGAAAAAAATTACTGAAGGACAGGACTACAAATGTAAAAACAAGTTGGAGAAGCATTTCTGCAAGTCGCTCTGCATAAGGGGGTCTGCTAAATGCTGTAATCGTAGATAACTAGTACCTAAAGAGCAAATGGAACAACTTGCCTTCAAGCAGATGTTGGATTACAAATTTATAAAATGTTAAAACTAGGTTATGCACATTGTGTTTTACATTTTGAGGTAAAGATGATATTCTAAGGAAATCAAGTCAGCCAGCCCAGGTGTCTGAAACATTAACCTTTTGTCTTTATGTACTTCCTGACAATTGTATAGAGACCTAAGTTAAAGGTGAAAACTAAGCTCAAGGCACATATGTGCCTTTGTCTCTATGATAATGTGAAGATATGGGTGACACTATCAGGCTGATTGGATTAGTATCCATGCATTTGAATGATACTGTTATGCTGATGAGATCTGGGCTGGGGTAACCAGCTGATTCCTGTAGTGCATTTGCATGCTTGTCTCCACCTTCATGTATCAGTCCTCCTTGAAATGTATAAAACTCTAATGTATCACAGTCTTAGTCGGACTTGATGACTACAGCGACCGACCAGCACGTTCTCAATAAAGAATCCTGCTGAAGATATACCCAAGTCTCCTGGTCTTTACGGGGAAAGTTTCCAACACAGACAAGAGAAGTGTCCTGGATGTGTTTTGGATCATTAAGCAGTGATTCGAGGGCCTGGAAAGATTGAAAAAATAATCTGTACTACTTCTGTGTTCAGACCTGCGTAACCTACCCAGGGGTTTGAAATTCAAACAGACATGGCACTGTCTATGCAAAAGTGCACTAAGACCAGTTTTACTGCTTGCAGTATTTCAGGATGTCTTTAGTTTCTTTCTGTTTGATAGGAATTGAATATTTGGTTTACCAGAAAGTTTTGACTGTTTTAATTATTTGTTTCAGATACCAAAGAGCAGTCTCTGAACCCTATTCACAAAGCAGAAAGAGGAAAACAGGCAGTAAGTTATCCGAATGTTTAGGGTTACGTGTGTAATGCAGGTGTTTTCTGTGTACTCTAATGTAGTTTAATGTTTTATGCTCTATAATGTCCTCCAGAAGAAAGGTTCAGTGGATCAAGACCAAAGAATATCTCCTTCCCCCAAAGAGGAACCGAACCCTACACCTTCTACTACCTTACCTGCCCCCACAGCTCTAAAGTCCACAAAAGCCGCCCCTGTATCCACAACAGCATCTGCCCGAGTTCCCTACAAAGCATCATCATCTTTGTCTGCTCGCATTCCCCCCATCCAGTCTCAAACTACCCCTGCTCCATCTACAAAACCCCCGGATTCTTTCCAGACTACCCCCATCCAGTCTCAAATTGCCCCTGCTGCATCTACAGGACCCCTGGATTCTTGCCAGACTACCCCAGTGCAGTCTTCAACTGCCCCTGCTCCATCTACAAGACCCTCAGATTCTTTGCAGACTACCCCCATACAGTCTCCAACTGCCCCTGCTCCATCTACAAGACCCATAGTTTTGTTTGAGGATACCCCCATTGAGTTTCAAGCTGCCCTTGAGCCATCTGAAGTGATCCCAGTATCTTCTCAGCCTACCCTTGTCCAACCTCAAACTCTCCCTATGCTTGCCACACCTGTACCTACCCCAGTATCCTCTCATTGTACCCCGACTCCTTGTCTAACTTTACCCAAGCCCATCCCTGTGACAACACCCTCATTACCCCAGAACCCCTCTCAAACAATTCAATCCCAAGTCTCAGATCTGACTACTGCAGTAACTACCCCTGTGCCCCTGAACCCTGTTCCAGAAGCTACTACCACTCCTATTCCTTCAAAATCAACCACAGTACGTTTATCTCCAGCCACACCTGCCCCTAACCCTGTATCTACCCCATTATCTTCCCCTTCCTCCTCTCAGACTGCTCCTGCAACCACTCATGCCCTTTCCCAAACTACCTCAGCAACCGCCCAGGGACCTGTCCCTGCCCCATCTCAAATTACTTCTGCCGCTGAATTGCCTGGTTCAACAGCTCTTTCTGCTTCCTCAAAATCTCCTCCTGCTCCGACAGCATCTAAGCAGTCTGATTCAGCTGGCGTACCCACTCCTGTCCATGTCCCCCACTCCATTACCCCTCCCGCTCAACCATCCCCTTCTCTTGCCCCCTCTTACCCTGTTGGGTTTGGTATTCATCTGCCTTTTCCACCCTACCCCCCATATCCGGCCCCTGTGCCATCTTTATCTCCAAATATATCTGCCTCCATGCCAGATCCTTGTCTTCCTCCTGCTGTCCCAACTCCACCTTTCTCTCATGCTGCCGAGTCCTACCTGTATGAACCTGCAGTCTCCCCTGTTACAGGTAAGGTTGCACATATATATTTTTTTTTTGTATTGCAGTGTGGTATTAGATATTCATCACACCTGAGTATTGAGGTTTTGACTGTTTCCTGTTTACCTTTAGCAGGTTCTGGAGGTGCCATAGTGCCCGATCCCCCACCCCAGCACCCCCTCACACTCGCGCAGCTTTGCCAAGACATGCTTTACCCCGGTTTTCCCCAGAATGAAAAGGATGAACCTGTCCAGCTTCCACAATTCTCCCGCCACAATACTGGAAAAGATCTGCCAAGTGGTACCATCTTCCTAATCTGCTTTACTGACAACCCTTTTCCACAGACACGGTGGCAATGCTGGAGTTGGTGATTTAGGGAACCAGCCAACTTCTATAGGAACCAGCCTGCATTTGCACTTGTTTAAGAGCCAAACCATTACATAATCATGTGGAATTTTAACAACAGTGGCATAAAAGTAAAAACTACCATCTTTTAGCCATTTAACATTGAGTATGGATCTTCTCTAGAGAAGTTTGGTTTATATCATATTACAAAAGGACTGTTTGGTTTACATCATATTATAAAGGGACACTGACCAAAATCCGGAATTTAACTACTGATGTTGTAAACGAGTTATCATGGCAATGAAATTATGCCAACTCTAAGCCAGGTTTCTATGTTGTGCAAATTCACCAGTTCCACTTACTTGAGACAGTCCTTGCTGCAGGACCAGAAGTCCTGGGAGGGGTGAGCTGGACCTGATATAACTCTTCCTATAACCCTAACCCACGAGACATTGAACAACACAGGACAAACACACTTATGAAGCCTGAAACTCAAGCACACTGAGTGTTGTCCACACCCTGGACCTTTGGTTCATGTCTGCCTAGGTTGGAGGAGCCGGATCAGGTCCGACTCCACCCCCTGGGCTGTTGCTTCTGCAGCGAGGGGTACTTGACTTACTTTCAGGCAAGCAGCATTTTGGCACTGAAAGAAAAAACATTTTTACTGTTCCCTTATGGGGAAGAGCACAGATTAGGCTCAAGATTAGGCACCGGCTCTAGAACGAGCATCTGCACCTTGTCAATGAAAAAGGGCTCATTTACAATCAGCTCATGTACAATTATTTTACATTTTACTCTCATTTGACTCTAAGACTTTTCTGTTGCTTACAGATACAAGTGTCCTTAGATTCTTCTTTAACCTTGGGCTTAAGGTAAGGATGTCTGATTCTAATTACATAAAAGTTATCATACTTGTTCACTAGTTCTCAGTAAAAAAGAGTTGCCTAGATATAGGAATAATATTTTTGAAATGTGCCAGTTTGTGACATGTAACAGTTTGAATCTACACTTTCTTGATTATTACAGTGCCTTTTAAACAATAATCATTTTATTTAATGTGATCAGAACTTCCATCAACAGCTGGAATCTGAGTGTTTTCATGCTGTATAACGGGAATGACCCTAAGACGCCATCCCACGCTTACCTTGAAACGAGCATGTGGCCGCCAATTTCCGAATTTATAACTGCATCGCTCAGTATAGATATGTTTATATTCATCTGAAATATTACATGAAAAGGTGATCAAAACTTTCTATACTTGATATGTAGTCTTTAGGTTAAAAATAAAGGTGTAATCTTCGTTGGACAGGTGGTATCTGCAGGGTCGCTTTTCCGATGTGTACCGCCCGAGAGACACAAACTATTTTTTAACCTGCCGTATTAACATCTGTGCTATGCGGGAATTCCGTACAGTGGAGGGAAACGGATGGAGCGGAGAGAGATTCGTCAATTGCCTGCTAAAACGGAATCTATTTGTGATTCCCAATCCAGTCGGCAATTGGCTGAAGCCTGTACTTGTTTTATTTTGCCCACAGGCATACCTGTATCAGATGTTGCCTCCAGTTACCTACCTGGCACCACTGGTTCAGGCCTACCATCACATGCAGCTCAAAGTCTCTCCTTCTCCTGTATCCTGGCAACCAGACAACAACTCTAGACCAATTTTTCCTTCCCCCAATCCTTCTCCTGCTGGGAGCACTCCCGTTAGTCATTTTGAGGTAAGGGGCATGGTCCGCACCCCTTCTCCGATGGAAGTAGGGGTGTTCAGCCATCATTCACTGCCTATGCAGATGCCATTGCCCATTGCCTCCCATCCCACTGTATATACAGGTGTGCATACAGTGCCCCCTGCTGGTCCATCACTACAGTATCCTGCCCCTCCGCCCTCTGTAGGGCCTCATCATCTCCCTGTCCCCCCTCCCCGACATTATGGGATGGAGATCCCCTTGCCGACAGTGCCACCAATTATGGAAGGAGGTCAGGGGGAGCAAAGGTCTTTGACTCCACAGGTAGAAAATCCATTTTGGGCAGGTCAAGGTCAACAGCATTCAGAGGGTGGAGACATCAAGCCAGGGGCTGTCCCCGTTACCATGGAGACAGTTCTTAGTGGTGGTGTGCCGAGTAAAGGGGCAGAGACGACAATATTGGCCAATGGAAACAGACGAGAGAAGGGTGGTGGTTTTGTAGGATCCTCATTGGAAGACTGGGAGACAGAGAAGGTGGAGTTTGGTGACGCAGATCGTAAAAGTGGGAGGAGCTACCAAAGTCAGTTGTACAAATCTGGAGGTAGACACGGCCCGGATGACCGAGGAGGATTCAGAGGGCGTGGCTCACGTGGACGGAGAGATTATACGGTATGGGGAAGACAAGATCACAGAGGGTCTGGTGGGAGGAACAGGGTGCGTGGCTACAGTAACACCAGACAGACAGGATACCCAAGCAGGCAGTTCACACCTGCATCCCAAAGCTGACAATCGCTCGTTTCTTTTGCTAGAAATTCTCTTGGAATTGGGTGAGGTGTTGTTTTTTTTAAAACTGTCTTTTTCTAATTTGAAACTATTTCTTTTTGGCTGCTGTGTGTTCCCAGAAAGGCGTGTCCACTCTGTATTTATATGTTTTCGTGTATATTAAAGGTAATAAAAGCTTGAAGCTGTGGTGATTTTTCTCCACGCAGTGAAATATGGAGACGAACACCTTTTGGACAGCGCTAAACATGCACCGTATCTCTCACGTGAAAAGCAATGACTGCACACACTTCACATTCATCTCACTGAGGACGTGAATGTGACGATCAGGACTTCACCTGAATCTCGCTTGTGGGCTTTTGTTTACTGGTTGTTTGAACCTTAGATGTGCATTCACGGCCTGTTCGAATCACGTTCGAATCAAGAAAATGGCATAACTCCAAGACTCTGTTTTTTTTTGTTGCAAGATATATACTGTAGATTTTTTTTTTTATGTATTGTTCTCTACTTCTGAAGGAGTGATTTCAGCAAAAAATTCAAAATTACACAATCTGCCACCTCCAAATGTAGTCTCTCAGCTAGGACAATATCCCCTGTTTGCTTCTTGAATTCTGCTTTCATACTTGGCACTTTTTCTCAGAAAAGGCCCTGGCTGGAGCACCTTTTGTGTTTATATGAAGAAAAGAAAAGCGTCTTATGCAAAATGCCCACTGTAACCATAACAACGCTGTTACCAGTCCTAGCTAGTATCAGATAACTAACTAGTATAGCTTCTCTTTAGCTTAGATTTATTATTATCAGTAATGCAGATGAAATAAAGTTTGGTGTAACTCTGGTGATGAGGAGGTTATTCGCTGTAGCTTTGGAGGTAGGAAATCAGGAGAATTTGAGCCGCTTGCGTTAAGTCACAGTCAGACGTCTCATCACGTACCAGTGAATGTCCGGAACATACATGCTATTTTTAGTTGTAATATTGGCAGCGAAATATTTTTATTTCGTTATAAATCTCATATTTGCTCGGATACATTTTTACCTGCACTTTTACTCTTTTATGTTGTTCTCGCTTGCAACCTGATTGGTCAGGAGGTTTAAAAAAAAAAATTTAATCACTGAGCACTTTTTTTGAAAATGAACTTTTTTCAACTTTTGGAAGGAGGTTGAGGAAGGAAAACACCAATAATAGTAATAGCAGCCTAAGCTACATACAAGTACACTATATAGACAAATGTTTGTGGCCAGGTGCCCATCACGCCCGTACGTGGGGTGTCCCCTAGAGGGAACTAAAGGGCCCAAAACCTGTTCCAGCATGACGATGCCCCTGTGCACAAAGCGAGCTCCATGAAGGTGCTGATGGCCTGCCTCAAATCACATCCAGCAGAACTTCCTGTATCTATAAACATGAACTAAACCTAACTGTGTAGCTGAACACTGGAATGTTATGAGGGCAACCCTTTTAAGTTTAAAAGTAGATGTTTAAATCACATGTGTATTTGTATTCACCGATTTTTGGTGTAGGGGTTCCATTACTCGTTAGCTTCAGCACGAATCCAAAAAAGCAAACATCTCTCAGCTTACGTTCAGGGCAAGTGGCAACATGGTGTAAATTTGTTCTTTTGGCTGAATTACTCTTTTAAGCACATACGAATCAAGTTTACGATTTTTTTTTTTTTTTTTTTTGCGTGAGAAGTTTTATGCTACTGTTTGTACATTATCCTCATCTGCCACCTTATGATGCACATTGTTAAGAATTAGAGCTTCATGCACTTTTATTTCTGAACCTGACAGAGATCTTGTTCAGATCAGGAAACACGGATCTGTGGGACGCGCTGTCGGAATGAAAGCCTAACGACTGCAACTCACTCTCTCTTATCTGCTGAAAGGTTGACGTTGTGTCAGTTCTCATGTAGTGCCTTAGACTTTATTTGGCGGGTTTCTCAGTTCTGATTTGTTTATGCACTTGTGATGAAAGTTGATGAGTGTGCCTTCTAAAGAATGTGTTTGAGTAGTTTTTAAATCGCGTGCCTACATTTATCACACAACCAAAGATGCAACTGGATGCAATTTTGATACAAAACATTAATAAAGAGATGTCTGCTTTTCTCAGAAGATTGATGTGATTTATTTTTTTCGTTTTCTTACAATATAGAGATTTTGGTTATCTGGTTATTTACGGACACACTGTCACGTAATCAACCAAGTCGACTATTTAACAGGAGTAAAAGTAGGAGTATTCTTTTCTTCTGGGGCAGGATGGGGGGAGAAAACACAACCTTGCTGTTATCCAGCATTTATTTTTATTTTTTTTTTAAACTTACAAAAAGTGTAAGCGATGCGATACCAGTGTACTCCTGCCCCTTTAACCCTTCTGTCTGGTTCTGATGAAAATCACACACTGAGTTATAATTTAGCTCATTAAGGCAATCTTGATATAAGGAACCTTAAACATTCTGCTTGGGCGATTTAGATCCCAGATTACAAATTAAACAAAATGAAGTTATCTGCGGATGCGTGCACACAAACAAACACACACACACACCTGCGTCCTCAAGCATGGAGCTGCATTGCTATTGTAAATCTCAAGTAAAGGTCTCGATCCCTGTTAACAACACGAGGGTTAAACAAAAGAGTAAAATGTCATCATTTTCATAAAACACACCCCTACACAAGTTAAATTGATTATTTAATAAGATGTATTGTGGCATAATGATTAAAATATTTCAGTCAAACTATACACTTTTTTGGCATGTGTTTCTCTCTCACTCTTTGTGACCTGAAAAAACACAAACTGTGATAAGCTTTATTATTGGTCACCCAATAAACAAACAAGTCTCATCAAGGTCCCGTTTATACTTTTTTTTTTTTTTTTTTAAACAGTGTCCTCTCTCCTCCACTTCATCTCAGTCCTCTATACGGACTGGACGCGTGAAAAAACAAACAAACATGATGGCCACCGACTCCATTTCCTGTTCAGCGATCTGGTCTGTTAGAGGATCAGCGCTGATGAAAAGGGGGAGAGGAGGATGAATAAACCCTGTGGTTTACTGGACCTTCTGGACAAAATGGTGGCACTGATGGGTCAGTGTTGAAAGTAAACAGTCCCGGTGCTTCTTCCTGGATGATGTCACACATAGGGAGAGGCATGGCCCAATGGAACGGGACCAAATTTGGGGGATTTTAACTTTATTTCAGGAATGGACGCTTCAGTCATCCAGGAAAAAGTAATTGCCAGTCTTCTTTTGTTCCACGTCCTGATCAAGAGTAGAGGAAAACAAAACATAACAAGAAGTTTAATCAGTGAAATGAAATGATATATGATTCACAACACTAGTCAATCCCGTATAATACGAACTAAGTGCTATTTTTCTTTTACAGGACAGGAGTGATTCATTTGCTTTGGCTCAGTTTAACAAACTCTGAAAACCCACACGGCATGTTTGAGTCACTTTCGGCACCTGAGTCAGCTCAGAGTCATATCACACTCTCGTTTGGAAATGTTCCCAGATCACCTCACTCTCGGACCCGGGGGATTGGGATTGTGGGATAGAGAGCAGTGAGAGCTTCAGAGGTGAGAAATGGTTTCAACTTTATGCAAATCACATGCGGCGGCTGTGTAGCGGTGACCGATCAGACGAAAGAAATCTTTGTATTGTCCATACGCAATTTGGTCGTCTCGCATTGCACTTCCTACACAGAATTCTGCTTAGTCTGGATGGCAGATGAAAAATATCACTGAGTGTTTTAACTCTCCCAACAATCTTGTATAGTCCAGACTTCTGACACCAAGCGGGAGTTCTTTACTTGTGTGTGTGTGTGTGTGTGTACCTTGATAGAGTTGAGTTTGTTGATTCTTGGTCTGAAGTTGTTTGGATCTCTTCTGAATGTGATCTCCAGCTGCGCCAGGAACTTGTTCATGCCAGCCAGCAGAGTCTGTGGCCTGTTGCACGCACACACACACACACACACACACACACACACACACACAATAGACAATGTTTATAATGCAAATGAGCACATGCTGTGTTAAATCTGTAAAGCATTCACTAGTCTGTGCATGTGTATGGCGGTTTGTCCCTACGTGTTGGCGCAGGTGTTCTTGGAGGGAATGCCGTCGAACACGATGACTCGGTCCGCCAGATACGTGGCCATGATGAAGTCGTGCTCCACCACGAAAGCTGTTTTCTTTGCGTGCAGAATAAATCTGTGGGGGGAACAAAAACAGTCAATACTCTCTCTATACAGACACTAAACTCTACAACAGAAAGAGCAACAAAGATGATGGATAAAACTGTACCAGAAGACACACTGGAGGGGAAAACAACCCCTGAAGTCTGTCTGTTACTGCCCTAATATCAGAAACTAACAGAAGTAGAGGAGAATAACACCACGGTGCAAATCAGAATACTGGAAAACGTACAGCTTTACCTCTGACTGTTACAAAGCACTGACACTGGAGACTCCTTCCATGAATGTTTAAAAAGCCTTACTGCCTACTTATGGAAAACATCAACCATTACACACATTTTTAATCTTTTTAATGTGGGAACGAAAGCACGAAGGAGTGAGAAAATGAATGAGTGAAGGAGAGAAGGAACGAATAAGCAGAGTTTGGGAACAAAGGAGGGAAGGAGCGATTGGAAGAAAAAGGGAACTTACAAGCAAAGGAGAGAGGGAAACAATGTGTGAAGGAGTGAAGGAACAAGGGAACGAATGAGCGAATGAAGGAACGACCGAGCCGTACAAGTCCGTGTGAGAATGAGCTGTTACTATAGAAACGATAACGTATTAGAATGAGTGCTTTAATATACTACATGTGTGCATGTGTATTAATTTGCAACTGCACTACTAGGCAATAGAAGAGATTTAATATGGTGATTAAGTGTATGATGTCCTGATGTAAACTATAAGCACCTGCCAGCCAATCAGGAACAAGTATTTTTGATGATGAGGGTAATTATTTACCGTTTGATGACTCGGGCCGCCATGAGACGCTGCTCGGAGTCCAGGTAGGCTGACGGTTCGTCGATCAGATAAACATCAGCCGGTTTACCCAAACACAGAGCCAGCGCCACACGCTGCAACTCACCTCCGGACAGATTCTGAACCTGCGCGCGCGCACACACGCACACGCACACACACACAGAGTTTAGGAAACGAGAACACTACAATATGGCTAAACGAGAGCCAGCTGTCCACTCGCAGTGGTGACTCACGTCCTGGTCGATGATGCTCTCGATCTGCATGGGCTTCATGACATCAGTGATGAACTGAGGGTGTGTGTACGCGTCTCTGATCTTCTCGTGGAGCAAGGCACGAACGCTGCCCTAAAACACACACACACAGACCGGTCATTATTATAAAATTCATGGCTGACAGTCCGAGGAATAAAAACGGTTTAACTCAGCGTGTGTGCTGTTTGTTAAACAGGAAGTTGTCTGATATTCAGTGGAGCGTGTTAAGGTCAGGGTGCAGTACTGTGGTGTGTGTGTGTGTGTGTGTGAGATGAGGTCAGACTCACTTTAAACTTGGGGCTGATCTTCTGAGGCTTGTAGCTGACATTCAGAATCGGCACATCGCCTAGAGCAAACACACACACACAGATCCAATTCAGTTTCACATAACTCATAACAGCTTGAGCGAGTTAAGAAATGTGGCAATGAAACAAGCAAAGGAGTGAGGAAACGAATGAGTGAAGGAGCAAGGGAATGAGTTAAGGAGTGAGGAGATGAACGAGTGAGGGAACAAACAAGAAAAGGAGTGTATGAATGAAGGAAGGAGCAAACGAGTGAAAGGATGATCGAAAGCAGGAGGGAACAAATGAGTGAAGGAACATTTTATCTTCTTCTCTCTTGTCCTTAATTTCCATTAATCTATTTCTCTTTAAACATCTACTTGATAGAACACCTCCTATTACATGTTATCTCTGTGTGTGTGAGTGTGTGTGTGTGTGTGAGTGTGTGTGTGTATGTGAGTGTGAGTGTGTGTGTGTGTGAGACCTCCTCCATCAGGTTTCAGGCCGCCAGCCAGCAGTCTGATGAATGTGGTCTTCCCGGTACCTGAGGAGACAAACACAGTTATTTACATTCAATTATTTTAATACATCATGGAAGTAAACTGAATTTGTCTTTTACACACACACACACACACACACGCACGCACACACACACACAGAGCCAGTCTCTCGCTCACCGTTCTCCCCGAGCATGACCATGATCTCCGAGTCGGTGAACTCTCCCTCGGTGATGGTGAGCATGAAGTCTCCCATGCTCTTGCGCATGTTGGGATACTGATAGCGGCACATCTTCTTCACCTCCTCTTCAGCTGCCGTCTCGGCCACTTTAAACACCAGCGAGGTCTCGCGGAAACGCAGGTTTTCCGTCGGCACGTAGCCGTCCAGGAAGATATTGATACCTGGGGAGTGATTAGAGTGAGTCGACGTCCTTAAGGGTTGTGCAGACAGATATGACTGCCAGGTTAGAGCGGGTAAATAAAAAACCAAAAAACCAAAAAAACAAATAAACAGGTAATTAAAAAAAAACAAAAAAAAAAACACACACACAGTGTCATGCTGTTATTGGAAAATAATCAGTGACAGGATGAAGGTGGTGTTACGGTGCAGCTGCACTACTGTCAGCGCTATTGTTATAGAAAATCAATCAACACCTTCTTACCAATCAGAATCCAGAATCCGAGAGCAATGCAGTACTCATTAGTCATTTGGACCACACTGGCCGAGTGTGTGTGTGTGTGTGTGTGTGTACCTTCTCGGACGCTGAAGGGCATGGTGACGACTCCGTAAGCACTCGGCACGCCGTACAGACAACAGATAAAATCAGACAAGTAATCCAACACACTCAGATCGTGCTCCACCACGATGATGTACCTACACACACACACACACAGTTTAATTATTATATTCATGTCTAAAATATATGATGTGTATCATCATACACCTGCTACCTAACTGCTAGCTAAAGAGAAAACTTATTCAACAACGTCTACAAAATCAATTACTTTAAAATAAAAACAGGTAACAAAAAAATCTGAGTATGTAACTGCAATTTTTTTTATGTTAGACGTAGATGGCACAATACTCGCCATATCTCAGAAAAGTGTATCGTCACACAATTTATCATGATATTGATGTCATATCGTCATATTGTCCAGCCCTGTGTGTGTGTGTGTGTGTGTGTGTGTGTGTTGCAGACCTGTCGGGTGAGATGAGAGATCGGATGGTGATGGCAGCTCTGAGCCTCTGCTTCACATCGAGATAACTGGACGGCTCGTCAAACATGAAACTAGACAGGGAGAAGAACGTCAAACTCCAGAACAAGCCAAAAGGGTGATTAAAAAAAACTTTTTTTTTTTTTTAGAAAAAGGACACAAACATGTCTGCTTTCTGGATGCAGACGACAGCACAGGCGAATCTCTGCAGCTCTCCTCCTGAAAGGTCCTCAACGTTGCGATCCCTCAGATGCAGCAGATCTGACCAATCACAGCACAGCATAACACATTCAAAATCACGTACACTGAAGCCCCGCCCACAGGTATACGATACGAACATTTTCAAAAAAAAAACCTGTCCATACAAGCAGTGAAATCGTTGAAAAATCTTACATGTAGGTTAAAAGCGAGAACATAAATCAAGATATTACAAGCATACCTAGCTGCCCACACACTTGCTCCTCCGTCTTAGTGTCATCTTTCCTGCTCAAAATGGCGCCTACTGACCCCTACAGGCAGAACACACAATTACAACCAAGTTCCTTTCCCCAAGTGCCACTGCACCTTCGTGCTCGTAAGAAGTCCTCATGTAGAGCTTTTCTCCTTTACCTTGACGGTTTTGGGGATCTGGTCAACGTATTGTGGCTTTACGATGGCCTTGAGGTCATCTTCCAGGATCTTAGTGAAATAGTTCTGCAGCTCGGAGCCTCGGAAATAAGCCAAGATCTCCTGCCAGTCCGGAGGAGCCTGCAAAAACCCCACACACACACACACACACACACACCCACACCATACAGGGTCACTAATAAAGCACAGACACAGAATCTAAACAGACACACACATTCCAGATTATTATTATAAAAACTGATAAACCTGTTATTTTCCTCCAAGAAATTATCACGTACAAATATCTTAAATATATAAAAAATAAAAACTGCTACAATTATTCCAGGAACTAAAATCCACGGGCTTGACAATAAATAATGGACTACAAGACCAAATTAGCCAAACTGGGTCTACTTGCTAGTGTTTTTACATTTGAAGCAAATATATGAACTAATGGAAATAAATTTTTTTTTTTTAAAAATCACATGGTTCAATGATTCATTCAATCAACAAACAAACAAACAAAAATAAATCAGACAGCCAGGGAGTCTCTAACGCCACACCGTGAGTTATTGTCCAGAGTGTATCATGATGATGATAATGGTGTGTGTGTGTGTGTGCGTGTGTGTGTGTGTGCTGATATGTGACTCACATCGTATTTGCCCAGGTTTGGTTTCTGTTTTCCTGCCAGGATTTTGAGAGCGGTGGACTTCCCGATACCGTTAGTGCCCACCAACCCCAGCACTTCTCCAGGACGTGGAATGGGCAACCTGGTACAGGTACACACAAGAGAGTCTCTCACACACACACACACTCCTTCCCCTCACACAGTCATGTGACTATCTAATGGCTGAAAGCACCAGGACGTCATGACTCTTGTAATAAATGTGTACAGGCTCTAGAGAACAGTTTCTGAACTCTTAACTTCATGCTGTATTTAAAGGCTACATGCGAGTAGAACAGCGTAACACACACTGAGGAAAGCGCTATCCGCCCTCTTCCGCATACATGAGCTCACAGACACCGACGATTGGCTAGTGTCGCTGTGATTGACAGGGGAGAGAGAGTAAGCCCCTCCCACCCAGAGATCACAACTAGTTTTGCTCTCTTGGACTCCTGGTCTCGGATAACTGTGCATTATTACCATTACTGTTATAATCCAACTGCATAAAAACAAATCTAAAAACAGTATCGTGTCTTGTTTTATCAAGGTTTTTTTTTTTCCCTTAGGGAGATCTAGTTATCTAGCTAAACATGGCTCATCTCTCATAACTCTGTGTACAATCGCAAGACTGTGATCATGGTGATGTAACGACGTCCTCGTGTCTGTACCTGTGCAGTTTGAAGGAGTTGGCGCAGTATCTGTGTGTGGTCTCCTTCTCCAGATTACTCGGCAGGTTTACGATAGACAGAGCACCAAACGGACATTTCTGGAGGAAAAAAAAAACAGAGTAAAATTTAAAGCGGTGAACATAAAAACAGTCTTCCAGCACCCCGGCACGTGCCGTCACGAAATGCTGCCACGATGATGATTTGTGTTTTCTCACCGCTAACTAGCTGGCTTCACAAAAAAACTCTTTAATAACATTCGCAAATTTTTCAGTCCAGGGATTAGATCTTGCTCTGAAAAGCTCATGTGGCCAGAAAAGTGTACAAAACATGTCCGTATCCCAGTGGGTGGAGCTTCTGAGGCTGAGGCTAACACACAATATATGTATAATCAATATTATATATACACACACATCTTAGAGGAATCAGATCACATTAGGCAGGTTTTCCAATTTTATGCACTTGTACGAAAATTAAAATATTGGTCACATTATCACACAAAACGTTTTGTTTTGTTCATTTGCAAACTAACTGTTGATTAGTTTAAAGAGTTACCAAGAACTAACTTGCAGATGTTTAACATTACATGTAACAATAATTGGATAAAAAGTATGAGCTATCATTCTTTAATTATTTAATTAGTCAAGGGGACACGCTGTTATAGGAAAATAATCAACTGTAGGGTAACTGCATATGGAGCAATTTATCTTAAATAATTTCTACAATCAAATATAAATCTATAAATCAAATGCTTGGTGCATTTCTAATTAGTTGAGCTGTGTGCATGCACGTGTGTGTGTGTGACCTTGATGCAGATGCCGCAGCCTATACACAGCGATTCGGAGATCCACACGATCTTACACTGAGGTGTCACTTCGATACACAGTTTACCTGCAGGAGAGACGCACAAACGAGTGTTTTAACACAGCTGTAAAGATGATGATGTCTTTTAGTGTGTGTGTGTGTGTGTGTGAGATCCTCTTACCCATCCGCACCACAGGACAGCTCTTCTTACACTCCTGCCTGCATTTCTTCGGCTTGCACTTGTCGTGGTTGACGATGGCGATTCGCGTGTTCTTGTCGGCCATCTTATCGGTGCTGTTCACCGCAGATGCACCACAGAGCGCTGTTTAGCCAAGACGAGCTGGACGCCTCACTGAAGACCAGAAAGAGAGACGGTTAATCGTGTTCACGCTGATGTGGCACGTATAAAACGCCAGCTTTACCAAGTCACAGCATTTGATTTTCTTCCCATGTTTTGTTTAAGTTCCAAACTCAGCAACCTTTAATTAACTCTCGAGGCCCTCAGATAGATTACAGGCTTCTGAAATGTGCGTTCATAAAGACAAGAATTCTTAGAAATGCGATTAATCTGACCAACTATAGTTAATTTGTGAAATGTACTTATTTTCTCAAATGTGTGAAGATTCTGAATTATCCTTAGTTGTGAATGGAGCTGGGTTTAGAAATCTAGCTGCAAGCAGCGATGACGGGCCCAAGCACCACCCGGTGTGTGTATGAAAACAAGGCGTAGTGAAGCGAGCTCTGTGGAGTAACTCGTTCTGCGCTGATCTGTTAGGTTAAGCTCAGGCTTAAGGCTTTACAGCAGCTTCCATGTCCAAACATACAGCTCATACTTGGTGAGATAATGCATGAAGAAGATAAGAGATACATGCTGTTATCTTTATTAGCCATTTATTAACCGTAGCGCAGTAATGTATATTGTAGTGGACACATGCATTTAACTAAATAACAAAGTTTATTTGATCATTTCGGAATATAATAATACAAATTATTGTTAATATTAAATAAATAAATAAATCAATAAACCAGTCCTACAAGAACTAGAGGAAGGCCTCGTGAGCCTGGCAATGCCAATATGGGTGGAGCTAGCTTATCTAACTTAGCCATGCGGCTAGCTAACATACAATAGCATAACATAACATAACATAACATAATATAGCATAGCATAAGACGGCATGACATGAGATCCTGCCGCTAGCTATGTAGCTAATGCACAGAGATGTATGTAGATATAGTTGAGACAGTAACTGGACTAGCAAGCTGCAATACAATATGCTACGTCAAGTAGGTGGCCTTAGCCTTGTAACGTGGCTAATTCCCATATTTAGCTAACACAGAGACACATCGCTGTTTATTAGACGTGTATAAACAGTTATTTACGGTCAATCTCTCACCCCGGTGTCCGCTGAGACTCTGGACGCTTTATGAGGCGGTAGTATTTGGTTAAAACCCCCCGCGCATCAGCCAGCGTGCTCTTCACGCGGAGAAGCCGGCTGGGAAAAAGATGGCGAAAAGGAATGTTTACGTATTCCGACATGCGACGAAGAGACGCGCTGTGTTACCTCATCAGTGTGCGACGCGAGCTGTAAGCGCTTTATTTTTCCAAACTTGTTTTATAAACGTAAACTATACATATATTTATTTGTTTATATATTTATTTCTCAAATATGCAACATATAAACAATAGTGGTATTAAGAATATAAATATTTTATTGTTTCAGATAAAAAAAAAAACGAGCTCAATGTCTAGCATCGACAACCATAAAAACACAACCGCAGTATGATCAACATAAAAGTTTTAGTTGCTAGAGTTTAGCTAAAAGACTGAATCCATACAATAATTTCGGAAAAGGATTAAATCCAAAACCTGTTGACTTTCTGGAGACTTTTTTCTTTGTGTTTCTTATTTAAAGTACACACCATGTACACTATATTAGCCAAAAGTATGTACACCCCTGACCATCACACCCATATGTGTTTCTTCCCCAAACTGTTACCACAAAGTTGGAAATACACAGTTGTATAGAAAGTCTTTGTATGCTGTAGTGTTACAGTTTCCCTTCACTGTAACTAAGAGGCCCAAACCTGGTCCAGCATGACAATGCCACGTGCACAAAGCGAGCTCCATGAAGACATGGTGTGTGAAGCTTTTAGTGGAAGAACTCGAGTGTCCTGCACAGAGCCCTGACCTCAACCCCACTCAACACCTTTGGGATGAACTGGAACACCGGCTGCACCCCAGACCTCCTCGAATGAGCAGATGTACAGGTATTCCTAATAAAGTGGCCACTGAGTGTATATAGAAATATTTACTCTTGTAATTAGATTCATTCACACAACCTTATTTAGTAATTTATGTTTATTGTATTACAAAACATTTTTTTAGTGATCTTGTTCAGCCTGTGGAGAAGAAAAAACATCTCAGTCAAAATGTGAGCAAAAAATTACAGTTTAAAGCTTCATCTGACTACTTACTTCCTTCTCCATTTTCTTTATTTCCAGTTCCAGTTTTCTGATTTTCAGCTTTGTGTATTGGAGATCTGCTTTCCTTACTTCTAGTTCTTGGAGCAAATATCTTTTATATATGTAATTGACATCTGCTTCCTTTAACAGAAATAGATAAAGGACGGGGTAGTTTGTAATACATTTGTAATTAAACGCACGCATAAGTAACACTCACCTGTTCTCTTGCTGTGGCGCAAGCGTGAGGTTTGTGTGAGGTTTGTGTGCTTTGTTCATTCTGTACACAGGAAAAAAAAAAAAAACTGCATGGGTTCATGATGTAGACAAACGCTGAAATTATTGTTATGAGATCTTACAGCTGTCCTGGTGCTAAGTGGTGCTGAACATTACTCAGCTAATCATAACACTATACAGTACTTACATTATTGTTACCCAGCAACTGCTGAGCCAAAGGAGGATCCAGAAGTGTCCGGACCTTTCCCACCACCACTGCAATACATTAGACAGTGAGTTCTAGTTTTTAAAAAAAAAAAAAAAAAAAAAGGTGAGACAAGAATAACGTCTGACACTCTACCTCGGAAATAAGGCTTTATTTCCTCTGAAGACGTCGCCTCTATCGTTGTAATTATGGGAAGCCTGCTACTTTCCTGTAGCTCTTCCTCCTCTACTTGGCACAGATCTGCTGAAGGACAGACTTCATCAGCAACAGGAGCTTGGGTGAATAAAACATTCACAGGAACCGATTTCTGCAGATACACAGACACAGGTTTTACTCTGTAAAGGTGTTCAGGTAGATCTGCACTCATCATTACTATGGTGTTTAAACAGTATCTTTAACAGAGATGATGGATGACCTGAGACCTGAGCTCATTACCAGATGGACTGAAGTGCTGTGAACTGAGAGCAGAGCAGTGAATCGGGCATCGAGCTTCGCTTTCCCTCGCTCGTAGGAGCTACACTCCGTCAAGCTGAACTTTAAAACTTTGGCAGTGGGAATATGACGCTATGACTGGACACTCTCAACCAATCCCCAGAGCTGTGTGAGAATAACATCGCTGCACTACAGCTATGACGGAGGCATTCTGCTGATCCCAGGGGATGATTTTCCAGTCTGTTTTTCCAAACTGTCCAGTTTCAGTGAGCCTGTTCCTCACTGACAGGAGTGGAACCCTATGTGGTTTTCTCAAATTTTGACGTTTGGTGCATTCTGAGATGCTTTTCTGCTCAACACGGTTGTACAGAGTGGTTATTCGAGCTACCGCAGCTTGAACCAGTCTGGTCATTCTCCCCCAACAAGGTGTTTTAACTGAAGCTCTTGACTTGTATCTGCATGAGTTTATGTTTTGTGCTGCAAGTGTATAGGGATTCCTAATAAAGTGGCCAGTGAGTGTATGTACTGTATAAATGTTTCCTCTTGTAGACAGATTAATTCACACAGCCTTATTTAGTCATGTATGTTTATTGTATGGCAAAACAGTTGTTTTAGGCATCATGTTCAGACCATGATCTCATTTAAAGCAAAATTCCCAAAATGGCGGAGGCACACCACCACCCAAGGAAGTATTTTTAACCATATTTTGAATATTTAAATATTTAAAAAAATATTGTTTAAACACATTTGTCTTTATTTAGCAAAAGCATAGCCACTAATACCTTCACAGCATGGAACGCCGGCTTCACCGTTTTGATGATGGTGCTCTGACAGCGCTCACAAGACTTCACCTGAAATAAGAGTTACTGAATGAATACAAATTATTTATCACATTTTAATTGATAAGTTTTTTTTTAATGTCTCCAAGGTCAAAACCCAAATGTAGTTTCCATACCAAGAAACAGGATCCAAAATAAGCAGCTCACAATGAAAAACCTACAAATCAACCACAGAACAGAAACAACAGGCAACTACAGAGGCTACGTTCGACTGAACTCGGAAGTGGGAAGTCAGAACTCGGAATTATGTCATTTTCAACCCGAGTTTGAGCTACAAAGCTGGAAAAAACATGAACACCTGCAGTACTGTGCAAAATTCTTTTTTTAGTACAAACTTTGTTATAGATGTTTATTTTCTGACTTCTACATTATTGATTCAGTACCAAAACATTTTAGATTCCAAACATTAGTTTTCCAGCACAGAATGAAACGTTACAGAAAAATGTTTGTGTGTCGGTAAAGAAAGCAGCAGATTCCATAAGAGACAGTTTTCAGATAAAAACAGAATGAAGGCTGCTGGGTTTCGCTGCAGAAATAAGAAGCGAGTCGACAGTCAAAGTCTCCAGAAGAACTGCGGCTGCTTCTGCACGATGCTCAGTAACACTTCCAGCTCATTTCCTTATCAAACTGCACACACTGCACCTGAGACACTGTTTATTTATTTAAAGCGAAGGATCGTCACATTAAATACTGACTTTATTTCATTTATTACTGTTTACTGCCCTTTATAGGATTTTTTTTTAAATGTAGAAACATTTAGTTTCATTATTTGAAAGGCATCTTTGCACTACAGCATGTGACTTTTGCAAAACTTTTGCACAGTACTGTACATGTTCGTCTTCTGTTGATATGATCTCATGAGGTCGAGGACACCTTCCCGACTTTCTGAGTAGGAATTCCGAGTTGAAGGGGTGTTTTCGTTGTTTTTTTCCAACTCAGAGGTCAGGAATTCCGAGTTACGAGCTTTAGTCGAAGTCACCATGTGGGAAAACGGGATTATCGATGTTACCTGATCCTTCCTGAGGCATTATGGGTCAACGGGAGGAAGGTGAGATGAGACGTCCCATACACAGACAGTGTTATATTTTAAATGTAGTTATTTTAATGTATTTGTGTAGATGATGGTAGAGTGATGTCTCAGCTCTAAAGTTGTATTTGTAAATCGTAAATTCTCCGAACGTACCCATTCTGTTACATCCTTTATAAGCGTTGGCCAGTAGTAGCCAGCAATAACCCTGTTTCTGGTGCCTCTTACGCCGTGATGGTTGCCGGTCTCACTGTTATCATGACACTCATTTAGAGCGAACTTCTTTTCATCCTCAGTCATGACCACCAAGCGCATGTACGTCTTGTTAGGTCCGACGTAATACAGTCGGCCATCTGTCACAGAAGGAAATAAGATCTTTCATCATGTATGTATGTATATATGTTTACATTTACACCAAGGCATTTTAGCTGTAACTTATAGAATGATGTCACGTCAAATGTCTCTTTCAGGTCATATGATAGAGTTAAAGGTGCAATAGTCAATCTTTTTAATTTCTTACTAGTGCAGATAATGTGGCACTTTTTTTAAGAAATGATTTAAAAAAGTTTATGCTATAGTTGTTTTTTTTTTTTTTTAAAAAAAAACAATTTGGAAATCTGCCTTCCGGTCCGGAATATTTGTTTGTATTTGGATTGGCCTCTTGTTCAGTCCTTTTATAGACTCCTTCACATCCTCATTACCTCATTATGAGGACAATTTCTGCATGTTGCATGTTTATAGAGCTGTAACTCAAGCAGGTGAATGTCCCAGTGCGCCTGAAAGTGATGTTATGACAGTCCTTGATAATGCTAGCTCTGCTTGAACCACTGTAGGTTCTGGGGGCGGAGCTCCACTCATTTAACCGCTGTGTTCGACTCACTTCATAGGTGGTCAGAATCATGCCATTTTCGATCTGATCCGATTCACTACTGACGCGATATTATTTGATTCAGTTCTGAGCCGGTGGTATTGGATTTACTACTGATCCGATACGATTCGATTCACTACTGACCCGATAGTATTGGATTCACTACTGACCCGATACGATTCAATTCACTACTGACCCGATACGATTCAATTCATTACTGACCCGATGCGATTCAATTCATTACTGACCCGATACGATTCGATTCACTACTGACCCGATAGTGTTGGATTCACTTCTGATTCGATTCGATTCGATTCATTACTGACCCGATACGATTCAATTCACTACTGACCCGATAGTATTGGATTCACTACTGACCCGATACGATTCGATTCATTACTGACCCGATACGATTCGATTCACTACTGACCCGATAGTATTGGATTCACTACTGACCCGATACGATTCGATTCACTACTGACCCGATAGTATTGGATTCACTACTGACCCGATACGATTCGATTCATTACTGACCCGATACGATTCGATTCATTACTGACCCGATACGATTCAATTCACTACTGACCCGATACGATTCGATTCACTACTGACCCGATAGTATTGGATTCACTACTGACCCGATACGATTCGATTCACTACTGACCCGATAGTGTTGGATTCACTTCTGACCCGATAGTGTTGGATTCACTACTGATTCGATTCGATTCGATTCAGATCCGAACCCAATAAGATTCAGTGCAGCTCATTTGAACATTTGACTCTTTCTTCATAGACTTGTGTTTGTCTGATAAATTTAGTTCTGCATTACTTTCGTTTTTGTTTCGTACAGCGCAGAATGGGCGGAAATCCCAAACACACACACACACACACACACACACACAACATTAGCCTAGCTACCTTTGATGATGAATTTGTCGCATGCACGGCGGATATCACTTCTCACTCTTCTGCTGCAGTTTGGGAAAAACTCTCCCTCCACCAGATATTTCTGCAGCATGTGATAAAACTCCAGCGTTTTCATCTTCTGCCTACCCGATCCGCGTCTCCTGCTCGATTTGCGCCGCGCCGTCCTGTGTGTGTACTGCGCATGCGCCAACCGTTCAATCCGCCGCGCATGCGCAAAAGCGTCCTATGTGATTAAACTTCAATACCCAAATTCAAAACATGACAAGTACAGCACACGTGTGCAGCTCTGCAATATGAACTAATAATAATAATAATAATAATAATAATAATAATGTTAAAAAGTATGTAATTATGAATAGTATGGAGGTCTAAAACTTTTACTTCATGAAAAATAGATTTAAAATTAAATTGATTAAGAAAATAGTGATCCACTTTCTGCATACAAATGCTTTTAGTCCTGATCAGTAGTCAGCATTTTAGCTTGAATAATCAAAATAATCCAGATTTGGATTAATAACAATATTTTGTTTAATGCAAAACGCTTCCTTTGTTTTATTTTATTCAGAGTTTTTTTTTAAAATCATTAATAAATGTAATAAATACATCAAATAAATATGAATGTTTAATAAATTTAAACATTAATAAAAGATACATTTCTGTGGTAATTAATGCTAATAATCTTCTTCTAATAGAGTTAAATACATAAGAGTCTATGAATGGATCATTATTAGAGCGATTATAATGTTTCTAGCATGTTATACGTTTGGCAGCAGTTCTTTCAATCTTAAAAGATGAAGTGTGTAGCTTTTTAGTTCTTTAATAACCATGTAGAAAGACGTATCAGGACCATGTTCCAGGACGACACTGCCGAGATTCCTCGGGGTTAAAATTGTGAAAGAATGTTTCAGAGAGCATGAAGAATCATTTTCACACATGAATTGGCTCCTCTGAGTCCTGAACTTAACCTCAGTGAAAGTCTTTGGGATGCAAGATACAAGATCTTGACCAAAAACTGATGCACCGCTTGATGGAAATAAACGTTGTGATGTTATTTCCATCAAGAGGTGCATCAATTTTTGGTCAAGATGACAATGAAAGAGGTGAGCACTCTGTAAAGTCTCCTCCAGCACAGTGTATTTAATGCATACATGTAAATATAAAACTCTAGACCTGTATTGACATTCTTTGAAACTGAAACCAAACAATGTAAAGACTCCATTCAAACATCTACAAATAAAAAAGACTCTGTATTTATGCACTTTATTTGAAATTTTTATACATAATTTTTTCTTTCTTTTTTGTGTTTGTTTTAATTTACCATTTTTTTCTCTTTTTTATTTTTTCAATGCTGAGTTAAAAAAAATAGTGTCTTTGTAAAAGTGACTTTGTAAAAGAAATGAATGTTTCTAGGTTGTATATTTTGGTATTATTGTAATAAATCAAAAAAAAAAAAGTCAAGGCCCTCGTACAAAACGCTTTGTGAAGTCGCGCATGCGCAGTTTAAGCCCCGCCCACACGCCTCGTCCCTCGCTGACGTCATCAGCGTGCGCGGAAGCCGGGAAAGAAGGCTAATTCGAAACTGCGACTAACTATAACTTGGATGAAGATGATGTTCAGTGCATCAAATTAAATCGAAAAACAAGTAATATTGGCTTCTGATCTACACAATTTAAAGTCTCTGTTACAGCTGGTTTATTGTGTATAAGTATTATGCTAGCCTTTGCTGATTTGACAGTTAGCTTATCTATCTAGCTAACCGTTACTTTATTAAAGTCCAGATATCTGGCGTAATTTTCTATAACATTTATAAAATATTTAGGGCCTGAAGCCTTAACCATTAAATAATAATTATTTTGCAAGCACAGCGAGATAATAGTGAAATGAGGAACGCTAGAAATGTGTTTGTAAATGTTATACAGTGCATATTAATGTTATACTTTATATATAAATATGTTTAACTCTCTTTACAGCTCTTGCAGGATTCCTGGAAAAGTCTGGAGAAGTAAAAAAAAAAAGACAAAATGATTTAGAAAAGCTATGGATGTGATGTTGAGTACATATCTTAAGATATTAAGGTTTAAAATGTCTTCGTTTTTTCAGCACTAATGCATGCAGACCTCCTGACGCTCATCACACCTCATGTTTTAATCCTACAGGTCATGAGCTTTAGAACGAGCGCCAAAGCTTTAACACATGAAAGTCTAGAACAGTTGGAAAAAGGAATCTATAAAAAGCAGAGTTCCCCATGAGGAAATGGAGAGAATAACAGGATAATTTCTGTATCCACAGCGTTTGTGATCACAGTAAAGATGGCAGCTGCTACTAAAACCCCTCCCGGCGCTGACCCCAAGCAGCTGGAGCGCACGGGGACGGTCCGCGAGATCGGCTCTCAGGCCGTGTGGTCGCTGTCCTCCTGCAAACCCGGTGTGCTCACTTTAACCTCCTTCATAAATAAGCTTTTTGGTTTAGTATTGGTTTCCTTTAGCATCGAGTGAACATGCGTTCATCATATTTTGTTTGTTTTCTGGGTGAAAAAACTGAAAAGTGCAGTACTACAGTTGATCACAATCCAGAGTAGTATTTTCCTGTTCAGAAACCCCGCAAACGACACACAGCGTAAACAATACAGCAGCTGAGTTTCTAAATGTTTAAAAAAAATTATAATGTAAACTGAAAAAAAACCCACACGCAAATAGAAACATATTTCTACATGTAAGATAATTAGATCTTTTTAAAAGTTTCACTCTTAATACATTTTTACACCCACTGTATTTGATCATTTTTGTTGCTTGTGAAACATTTTAAAGTCAGAGTGTGTACATTTTTGCACCGTAACCCTTTTTGTTTGTCTGTCTGAGCAGGGTTCGGAGTCGACCAGCTGAGGGATGATAATCTGGAGACGTACTGGCAGTCAGACGGCTCTCAGCCTCACCTCGTCAACATCCAGTTCAGGTTCGGAGCCTCCGCGGTGCTGCAGATGCTTCATTTCCTTTCAGGAGTTCTCTCCTTAAAGACAAATATGATGCATAAAATATTTGCAGGCTGTATGAAGCTTGTAAGATTGGTAGTTTTTTGGGGTTTTTTTTGGCATGTGACAGACTTATCAGCTTTGATTATCGCTGTATCAGTACTGATTGTAGTATCGGGTATCCCTAGTTTTGATAACAGACACCATCTAGCTTGAATTAACATGAATATTTACATTCCAGGTGATTTTAGGTAATTTCTC
This sequence comes from Pangasius djambal, assembly GCA_022985145.1. Taxonomy (NCBI): domain Eukaryota; kingdom Metazoa; phylum Chordata; class Actinopteri; order Siluriformes; family Pangasiidae; genus Pangasius; species Pangasius djambal. The sequence goes on from CM040990.1 coordinate 22,995,073, forward strand.
TGCACACTTAGTGAAAGTTTGTTTACTTTTTTCCGTCTTCAGCTGTACACAAAGGATCGGGCGGAAATGACAAAATTATCACATCCTGATTCTCTACGACACGATACGCGAAATGTGTCACGATACTGAGGTTCACGAACCAGTTAGCAGCTATACATCAGTGTTGTATTTTTTGGGTTAAAAAAAAAAAAAACTGTTCGATTAATTGTGTAATGTCTACAAAATTAATCTTATTTTAAAAAAAAAATAAAGAGTAAAGAAATATTTAACAGTGAAAAGAAAAAAATAATGAATGTAACATTTTATTTTTACGATTAAATACAAAATATAAAGTTATTTTAAAAATGTATAAAATGATATCATGATTTTTGACAGTTTGTCGCAGTATCGATATCGTACTGTTGTATCGCTCAGCCCTACACCTGCACGCTTCATACAGTCTTTTTATTTTATTTATTTATTTATTTTTGGGGGGCTTTGCGTAATTATGTGCAGTGTGAATCCAAAAACCGAACAAAGAGAGCGTCTTGTACTCAGGAAGGTTTTTGGAGTTATCTAGCGCTGCTGATCTTTTCTCCCGGCTGCAGGAGGAAGACTACAGTGAAGATGCTCTGCATTTACGCCGATTATAAATCCGATGAGAGCTACACTCCCAGCAAGATCTCAGTCCGGGTCGGGAACAACTTCCACAACCTGCTGGAGATCCGGGTACGGGTCCACGTCCAAAACCCGCAGCTTTTTATATCCTCTTCAATTCTGTCTGCTTGGAGCTAAACTCTGTAGCAGCCGTTTTTTATTTTACGTAATGCCACTAAAACAGCACTGAAGAGATGAGGTGAGGTGAGGTATTGTTTTTGTCTCGTTAGAGTTGCTTCATATTGTTTCCTGAGCTGAAGCTCTGGCTGCAGCCGTGATCATTAATCCTGAAGGTTTATGATTGCTTGCTGGATCGCGCCTGTGACTGTGTGTAATGGCGCAGGGAAACGGAGACGCCGCCCTCTCGCCAGCTGACTGAAGGGGCATTTATTTTCCGCACATCAGCATGTGTAGTTTTCTGTGTGTAAGCGCGTTAACGTTCCAGCGACCCTGAGAGAGCTGAGGCGGGGTTATATTCTCATTTTCTGCACTTTTGGGACTGAACCATTATATTTAGGTGTGGGACCAACCTCTGATAACGTAGTAAACATACATTTATTACTCAGTAAAAAGGAATTTTCATAAAAAATGTATTCCATCCTCCCCCCAGACTGATGCCTCAATGGTATGTTCCACTCATACTTACAGTAGTGAATCTTGCTGTAATTGCCGGAGTATTATCGTACGGTTATTGTGAGATCACGAATAATTGGACAAATGACAGACATGTACAGATTAATTAAACTCATGATTAGTTCACCAGATGAAAATAAAAAGACCTTTGATGCGATATCGTGGTGACGTTGAACGTTGTGATGAAGGTTTCTTGGTTTCTATTTGGATTGGTGTGTGTGTGTGTGTGTGTGTGTGAGAGCAGCAGCTGGAGATGGTGGAGCCGAGCGGTTGGATCCACATCCCCCTCCTGGATCTGGTGAACAACCCCATCAGGACTTTCATGATCCAGATCGCCGTGTTGGCCAACCACCAGAACGGCCGCGACACACACATGCGCCAGATTAAAGTGTACACCCCTGTGGAGGAGAGCTCCATCGGCAAATTCCCACGATGCACCACTGTCGACTTCATGATGTACCGCACCATCAGGTGACCGTGTCCAGCGACTAGTCACACTGCTCCACACGTCATCTCTCCGGCTGTTCTCATTAACGGGGATATGAAATAGAAAAACTATTAACCCAAGCTTTTGCGTTAACCTGAATGTCTTTACTGTGATGTGTAATTTTCCAGAATGTTTGCTGTACAGATAATAAAGTATTTTTTTTTTTGGTTTGTTTTTTTTAAATACAAATGTTGCTTGTCTGTGAACGATTTCTGGTAATCACGTCTAGTTTGTTCTGTAGCAGTTCAGCGGGACGTATGAAAAGTACGGAATAAACCCCTCAGTGTTGTGCTGTTACAGGAAAATAATCAGCGTGAAAAAAAAAGATCGTCATGTTACCGAGAAACCGGAACGAAGCGTAAACTCCTCTGTCCTGAAGATGTCAGAAAGCGTACAGTTACGGCTTTAGCTCAGACTGTTACAAAGCGCTGACACTGGAGACTCCTTACAGAAAACTTCACCATATCAACGATTGCACACGTTTTTGTTTTTTTAAAAATCTGTTTATTATCAGTGGAGCATTCGCTGTACGAGTCCCTGCGAATGCGCTGTTACTATAGAAACGATAACGTATCAGAACGAACGCGTTAATATAAACCTGTGATTTGCAGCTGCACTACTGTCAGAGCTGCTGTTCTAGAAAACTCCTCCTGTCCAATCAGAATCCAGCACTCAACAGCACCATGGTGTATAATATTAATTTATCATATCAGTGTAACGGCCTGTGTAACGAGGTGTAGCTGTTCGCATTGTGACGGGGGCGGGGCTATCGTTCTAAACTACGTTTTTCAAAATGTCTTCATCATCATCATCATCATCAGTATTCATATGGAAACAGTAAGATCCCTCAATCTGTCTGAAGATTGATTTGGCCCCTCGGCAAACCTCTTATTTAAAAGTCTCCTGTCATATATCAGTATTATTACTTACAAATACAAGAGCTCAACCTTGGTGATGAAAAAAAGATATTAAAACAATTATTGCATTCAGTATTATTATTATTATTATTATTATTATTGGATAGCGCTGATATTTAAGAGGAATTTTGACAGCTTTTAAAGAGAATTCTTCATAAATGTTTCTAAGCACAGACCCCATTTAATGATTAAGATAGAAAATGATACGTTGACCAACTTAAATTGTGTAAATAGGTAATTTCGTGAAAAATAATATTTAATCAATATACCAGTACTAAAATTGTACTGACTTTTTTTCCATGTCTGTTTTTCTCTCTTGAGGTCTGAGGTTACAAAAGATATGCTGGGTAAAGTTTTCACTGAGGTGAAAAGGGTGATGCAAGAAGCGATCAGAAAGATTACCTCAAAAAACCCACCAGCATCAGAGTCCGGTAAAGTGAATGCTGATTCTAGCTCTGTGAAATGCTAAACGGATTCAGTGACACGCTTAAGCCCTCTGAAGAAAAGCGTGAAATTGGAGGTGAAGTGTTTGAGGCCAACGATGGCCTGATGAAGCAGCTGTCTCAGGTAAGATTGCGATCATTGTGCTTGACATCGTGAAGGACAGCAGACGTGAGAAACTCGGTTTGAATCAAACTCCTGACTGCTGCCGCGAGGTTAAAGGTCATGGTGTCATAAAACGATTGTAGCTCAGAGAAAAACACTGAGCTCACCTGTGAGGAGGTGAAGATTCAAGATTTTCAAGATGTTTATTTGTCACATAGACAGAGATATACAGTAAATAACTTGAAATGAAAAGCTGGCCTACTCCTCCTCAGACTGCGTTTAAATAACTAATTTAAAAATGAGAAATGAATAAGAAGTATTGTGCAGGAATGTGCAAAAAAAAAAAAAAGTAATATACAAAATATGCAGTTATGTTAGGTGTATTAACAATACAAAGTGCAGTGTGACAAGAGAGTCTATGGAGTCGTAAGGGGTCTGTATGGTGAACATGTCCGTGTTGGGGAGTCTGATGGCCTGAGGGAAGAAGCTTCTCCTGAGCCTCTCGGTTTTAGCCATCAGACTACAGAAGCGCTTGCCTGATTGCAGCGGGCTGAACAGACGGTTACTTGTGTGGGTGGAGTCTCTGAAGATTTTAGCGGCTCTGGTACTGCACATCGCCTGGTGTAGACGTCGTGCAGAGATGGGAGAGCAGACCCAGAGATGCGCTCAGCTCGGCGCACCACTCTCTGAAGAGTCCGGCTTCCAGGGCTGTAAGCCAAGTGCTTCTGAGCAACGCTGGCATCTGGACAGTCACTGGCAGTGCTTTTGAGCTGCACTGCCATGTTGCTAGTCAGCTGGATCTGGACGTCATGATGGAGCCAATGGCGCACACAGGATACCTGCCTGAATCTAGTGGAAAGCCTTCCAGACGAGTGGAGCTTATTATAACAACAAAAGGGGGAATAAATCTGGAGTGAGATGTTCACCAAGCACATTTGGGTGTGATGGTCAGGTGTGCACATACTCTTAGGCAAATAGTGTATGTATTTGCATCATCACAATTCTGTCTTTCAGTTTTGGAAATAATGTGGATCCCAAGAATATCCTGGGAAAACTTGGGGCAAGGTGGGAATACACCCTGGATGGGATGCCAGTCACTTGCAGAGAACCATGCACACACACACAAGCACAACTAGGGCCAATTTATTTTAGACATTTGGCCTCCTGGGAGGAAACCAGGGAACCTGGAGGAAACCCACAGAGACACTGGGAGAAGATAGAAAGAAATTCTACACAGATGGTAATCTGAGGCCAGGATCGAACCCTGGAGCTGTGAGGAGACAACGCTACATCACTGTTTTAGATAAAACAGCTTCTCCAGTTTACAGATGAAGTGTAAAATCAATAGATTTGGAGAAAAAATTTTTTTTTTGCGTTTATAATGATCCATCCATCCAGTAGAGCGAGAGACCCTGAAGCATAGAGTGCATCATCACCCAAACATCTCGCTGTTTTCTGTGAGTTTGACTTCCTGTGAGTGGTTAGAACAGGCTCTGCATATGTGTGTGTGTGTGTTAGAGAGAGAGAGAGAGAGAGAGAGAAAGAGTGTGTGTGAGAGTTTGTGTGTGCATGCAGGCATCCTGTTCATGCTGGCGGTCTGCAGTGATGACGCTCACTCTCACAAAAGCCAAAGTGGAACAAGAAGCCATTTCGTGTGCATGAGGTGTGACTTAAGCTCCATCTAACAAGTGCTGGGAGAGATAGTGTTAAAGAAAAGATGTCTCAAAATTATGTTCATCTAATTGCTTTTGCTCTTGGTAAGACGTTTTATTCTTTTATTGGTTGATTAAAAAAAAAAAGTTTTTGTCTTTGAGAACATCTTTTGTGCTTTGAGAGCTTGATCCAGCCATGTGGCTCTACCCTGACCTTTAAAAAATAATATTAATACGTTAACTGTTTTTTAAACTCAATCAATTACTATACTGTATATGTTTACATTATTATATTTTTATCTGATTATATTTTCTGTTTAATGTGAATTCATTTCAAATCCAGTTCACTCATCATCTCAGAGCTTTCTCACATCTTGTTTCTGGTCAATAAGCGGTTTTTAGCCACGGTTTGGTCTCATTATCAAAAGAGAAGTCTGATTTTTATTTATCTGCCTTATTCATGGCTTATTAAGACAGAACAAATCATTTATTACTCATTTATTACTCATTCATTTATTTTTCTTTGTTTGCCCTAATTAGTATTTTCTGTTGACCAGAAGGTCGTTTGGTCGTTAAATGTTGGGCTTTTTGCTTGATTTGTGCGTCATTTTTTTTTAAAGATGCATTAAAACGCCTGTGTAAATGTAAACATCCTGCAGCGTCTGCCTGAATATAGAGTATTTTTCAGAGCTGGTGAATATTTGTGAAAGTCAGACAGCTTTACTGCAGAATATTTTTTCTACTTTTAATTTTTCTCATCTATCTTAAATAAATTCAAATCAAATCTAGTCCACTTCAGGAAATGAGCAGAAAACCTGTAAAAGCATCTTAAAGAATATTATAATACTATGCAGAAATGATTGTATTATTACATGTAATAAATAATCAGGGAAGTATAAAAAGTGGTGTGAGTGCGAGGTGTGTATTTGAACTGGGATCCCACGTGAAGCGAGGAACAAGTCGCAGAAGTGTGGGCGGTTATAGATGAAGAAAGGCCGTGTTTATTATACTGAAAACGGTAAATGGTGCTGTGTGTTTACTGCATTCGTTCACTCACCTCCAGTAACTGCCTCATCCTGGTCAGGACACATCTGTTCACGTTTTTAGATTCGGAACCAGCTAACGTCATTAGAAATCATCATGCGTAAAAATAACTGCACGAGTGCGTGGGATGGAAGTTTGAAAAAAAAAAAATGTAAATGTCTGGAGCAGATATACATTAGTTCTCAAAAA
>CM040990.1:23003776-23039369 GCA_022985145.1 Pangasius djambal
AGTAAAATGTGATTAAATGCCCCAAACTTTCTGCTCTTAGAATTAATGCGTTAAAATACAGTATATTAACATTTCTACTATCCATTTCCATTTCAATTTTCCATTAATATTCTCTGAGAGTGAGAGAGAGACACAGAGAGTGAGACATAAAGAGAGAGAGAGAGAGAGAGAGATAGGGAGTATGACAGCAAGAGGCAGAGAGAAACAGACAAAGAGACATAAAGAGAGAGACACAGAGACAAAGGGAGACAGAGAGAGAGACATAAAGAAAGATAGAGACAGAAAGAGTGTATGATAGAGAAAGAGAGACGGAGAGAGGGGAACAGAGAGATAGACAGAAAGAAGACAGAGACAAGAGACACAGACAGGAGAGTGAGAGAGAGATTTTACTAGAATATTTTATGTTATTTTATTTTAATGCCTTAATTATACAGTATACAAGCAGAAACATTTTTTTTTAAAATTAAATCACATTTTAATGATGCATTTTCTCCCATTTTAGTTTTAGTGTTCAGTCTCTGTCTCTCTGCATGGACACAAGCGCTGCAGTCTTCACTACACATGAAAGAGATAAAAAGTTGCAGTAGTGAATGTGGTCATGCAGTTAAAGCCGAGGTGCGAGCAGGTGGCTCTCAGAGTCAGTTAGCGACGGTTGTATTTCGATAACAGACAGATTACAGTAACTGCTTTAGAGAGAAGAAACATAGCCAGGGAGACCGCACACAACAGGTACACAACTACACAACAGGAACATTCGGCATTTCTCTAAACTGTGCAGGAACACACTGAGCTGGTCTGTGTGGGTGTGCTGCTGTCTTCCTCCAGAGTGTGTTGCTCTATCAAAAAAAAGATGGAGTGATTCAAATCAAAAGTACAGCCAGCTAGCCGTATCTAAAAATACACACAATTGTGTGGAGAAGTTTGCACACCGTTAGGACTTTACCAGTGGTAGGTTTCACTCTTTCGTTCATAGTAGAAAAATGTTATGCTTATCCTTTTTTTTTTTCAGAAAAGCATCTGACAAATGAATCTTGGAGATCCATAGTTGCACCAACTTGAATTCACACACACACACACACACACACAAACACACAGTGTTAGACTCTTGAAACCAACAGCTGCCTGTGACTTCCTGATGCTGCACATCGACAGACTGTTGAGTATTTTCAGAGCATTAAAGTGGACGTTACTGAGAACATCATTGTAGAGCGTTTGTTGAATATAAGCAGTGCTCAACCACCTCCTAACATCCTGACACTAAATCTTCATGATGTTTGGTTTTGTGGGTGTCTCTTCGTGTCTGGGTGTCTGTTTGTGTCTTGGTGTGTGTATGATTTGTGTGTGTGTGTGTGTGTGTGTGTGTGTGTGTGTGTGTGTGTGTGTGAGTGAGGGAGAGAGAGAACACATGTAGTCAGTTTTTTTTTCTTTAACTGCACTAACCACAAGAATCTTGCACTCTTTCGTCTTCAGTCTCTTGCTTTCATGTACGCATACTTTTACTTCAGCACAGCACCAAAAAATCTTTTAGCCCAGTACTATTAAAACTTTCTCAAACACTTAGATTTCTCCCTTTAGTAACTATACCACTTTTCCTGTTAGTGTCACTGTAATTACTGAATAATACGCTTTAAAATAAATTAAAATTGGCTAATGTGACTCCATTTCTGAAAGGATTTCTAGGTTATAGTCACAAATGTTCAGAATATTCACAACTAATACTGGCTAGTGAGGTAATAAGAGCTAACCTGACAGAACGTCTGAGAGGATTCATAATATTCAATGCTAAAGCTAGCTAAAGATCTAATATGAGCTAACTCGACAGGATTTCTAAGAGTATTTTCGTGTTGTAGTTGTAAATTTGCAGTCTTTGCTGTGAATACTGGCTAGCTGATAGCCTATAAGCGAAGCTGACAGGATTTCTGAGAGGTCAATTAGGTCATATTCATACATTTTATAGTCCTCACAGCTAAAGCTCATTAACTAGATAGTATGAGCTAACCTGACATGATTTTTGAGAGGATATTTAGGTCATATTTTGTAAATATTCATAATCTTAGCTATTGCTGTTAGGCAGCTTGCTAATATGAGCTAGTCTGACAGGATTTCTGAGAGGATATTTAAGTCATACTCATATCTTTATAGTCTCCACAGCTAATGCTGGCTAGCTCACTAATATGACCTGACAGGATTTCTGAGAGGATTTTAAAGTCGCATTCATAATTGCTCATAATATTTACAAATAATGCTAGCTAGCTGATATGAGCTAAGCTGACAGGATTTCTGAGAGGATTTTTAGATCATTGTAATTGCAAGGTGATATGAGGTATCAAACCCTCACTTATTATGTTCTACACTCTTCGATAACCATGTATTTGTGTTTGCAGGCCTAAAATCAAGTGAAACTACTAAAAGTACAGGTAAGCGTGTTTATGTTTGTGCTTCTTTCCACAATGAGCAGACTCAATGTTTTCAAAGAAGTCTTTATTATTTATTAAAGTCTTCATTATTCACATATTCCCATATGTGTGTTTTCTGTTCATTTATAGGGATCTTCTTTCTCATCTTCATCTTAATTATCATCATCATCCTTGCTGTCGTTTTGTACATTCTTTGGAAGAAAGGAAAGGCAAGACGAAGAAATTTATTAAAATAAATAGTTTTATTAAAATAGGTTAAACATTGAGGTCCTGAAATGGCTGATTAATCTTATGCGTGTGTGTGTGTGTGTGTGTGTGTGTGTGTGTGTGTGTGTGTGTGTGTGTGTGTGTGTGTGTCCAGAGATACTCCTTTGACCTGATGAATGGCGAGCATGACACTCCACTCACAGGAGTGCAGACAGGAACCTTCGAACAAACCAAAGGCAAGAAAGCTTACATCCTTCTACTTAGGATGATGAAGAATTGAGAGAGAGAGAGAGAGACAGAGAGACAGAAAGAGACAGAGAGACAGAGAGACAGAAAGAGACAGAACAATAGAGGAAGGGACAGGAAGTGAAAGAGAGTGACAGAGAGATAGAGAGAGAGACAGAAAGACAGACAGAAAGAAAAATAAAAAAGTGACAGAGTGACAGAGAAAGAAAGACTAATACACTAATGATTTATATTAACCATTTTTCCATCACTATCGAATAATTTTAATTTTTAACATAAACCTTTACCATTTTTTTTACATCATCAAAAATAAGAGTAAAATATATTTACAAGGATTTTTACTGTTTTACTGTGTTGCACCCCAACTGATTAATTAATTAATATATTGCTAAATAAATTAATAAACTAGAAAGTTACAGCAGAGATTGTTAACGACTGTCAGCAGCACACATTGTTCATTTAATTGTCAGTAGAATGTAAAATCTGGTTTTAATCCTAACCACTGAAACGGAATATGAATGCACTACAAATGCTGTCATTTCCTTCCGTAGTCTTTCACAGAGAGTTGTGTTGGTGCACACAAGCCCACCCTGAACCTCTCTGTGGTCTCGGCCTAGACTTCAGAAACTGGTCTGAAATGACATCACTGTCATGTTCTGTAGTGCAAGTATTTACATCCGAAATCTATTTACATGATGTCTGGTCTATTTTCCTGATGATTCATGAAATATAGAAAAATCTTCACTTATTTATGAAGCTTATATGGCAGCTGATATGAATTCCCTTAAACAAAAGTGATAATCAAATTTGCATATATAATTCACTGATGTGAAGCACTATGCATATGTTCTATACCTTCTAATAAGATTTAAGGATTAAAAAATTAAAAGTAATCTCTGTGAGTCAATCCATAATGATAATTCAAGATTCTCGCTAAATCGCCTAATACTCTCACATGTCACCTTTCATAAATTTTCCACCATTGCTTTATGTGATGCTCATGATTGTGTTATAAAGGCCCTATGTAGGTACTCTTAGGGGAAAACTATAGTAAAATGACACGATTATCAGAAAGACCCTTAGGTGAAGAACTATCAGGAACAACACGGGTAGTTTTAGGATAGAAAAATAGGTTATTGGTTGGCACCAACCTTCCGCTCTGAGCAAAGTTTCGAGGCAGCTAAAACCAACATGAGCCATGATGACAGATGTGGGTTAAACACTAATCGCTGTCATGTAAAAGCTGTTGTCTGAAAACATGACTCATGTCTAGCTGTCCTTTCTGTAAGAAAAGTTATACATTTTTTTACTAACTTGCTCCTTAATTTGCACCTTTGCACAGGATCTACTACGAATCTGGACTACAGTCAGGAAGATAATCCCAACAAAACCAACCCTGTAGCCAACGGATGTTCTGGAGAGACGCCGGACCAGACATCGTGCTCTGGTAAAGCTTCATCATTTGATCCAACTCTAATGAGTTTTTGATTCCGGTTGGTCTGACAGTAGTGCAGCTGCAAGTCACAGCTTATTAGTGGTTTACATTATTAGAGTTAAGGGTTTATATTATTGCTGTAGTTGTAAAACGTTCCCGTTTCTATAGTAACAGCTCATTCACAGGGACTTGTACAGTGGACACTATATAAATGCTTTTTAAAAATGTGTAATAGTTGATATATTGAGATTTTCTGTAAAGAGACATTTATTGAACATTTATGGAAGGAGTCTCCAGTGTCAGCGTGCTTTGGTAACAGTCAGAGGTAAAGCTCTGACTTTAAGTTTCTCGGTAACATGACATTTTTGTTTTGCCTCATTAACTTAAAAGCATGATGTGATGTTCATTTCGGGATGTTGCTGGATTTAAAAAAAAGCTCTTAGTGGTGAGTAAGCAAGAAAATCTTGCGTGTTTGCTGATGAGTAAAAGTTTGTATTGTCGTTTTTTTTCTATGTCAGTCAAATGGCCTGTTTCTGTGAAAGTGGGCGGATTCTTGGCAAGATATTTAGAAACAGCTGCAAGACCAGCTTGCGAGACTAGTCTCAGCTAGACGGTGTAGTTTAAGTGACAGTTCTTTGCCTTTCTTTTCTCTGCCCTTCAGAGCAGCAGAATGTTCCAGAAGAGGACAGCTTCATGTCTGATTTGAATCTGAATTTGAATTCGCCAGGGAAGAAGGTGGAGTTTAATCTGGATCTGGAGCTGATTGGTGCAGAACCTGAACTGGAGAAACAAGCCACAGAGGAACCTACAGACAACGGCAATGAGAACAACAACAATGACACAAACACCGGTGTGTACAAACAGGAAGATTAATTTCTAATGTTTGTAATGTGATCTGAGTTAACTGTGGCTATAAATATGCTGAAGACAATCGGTTTCCTAATACACATGTTCATTATGTTGCCAGTTTATCAGATCCACCTACAATACAGGTCACTTTGTAGGTGTACAATTAGCTCATATGTTGCTATGCGCAGTGTATTAGTGCCCGTAGGACCATCGCTCAAATATGTCCCGTTCCACTGAGGCTAAAACATTGTGCATAGTGTAAACCCTACAGTTTATTACCTGTTGCTACAGCAATATGGGAGACATCTGAAAACCTTCAGCTTTTTTCAGCTAAAACAGTGGTGCACATAAATTTCACCTGACAGAAAAGGCTATTGACTGAAGGAGAAAGGATGTGTGATGTAAAAGACTAACTTTCACCTGTGAATTCTTGAGCCTCTGACTCGTGACAGACGGGACCGTCCTCTTGTCGGTTGGCAAAATAATGGAGGGGTTGTTAATATTCCTACTCTTGCATCACGAAAATATCAGTCTCTCATCCACTGACATACACTAGGGTGGTATGTGCGTGTTATGATGTAAGTCTATTGATATTTTAAGTCATTCTGTGTATGTGTGAGAGTATGCCATGCTGTTCGTGATATTCATGTATGTTTATGTGTTTCAGGGGACGATTCCGCGGACCTCTTTACTGAAATTAATTTGGATGACGCACAGTAAAACCCAGATGCACTTTGCAGACCACAAGGGGGCCCACTGCAAAAGCCTGTTCCTTATTGTTTCAGTGTTAGAAATTCTGAAAATATGACAAATATAATAAGTGATAAGTGGTTTTACATACTCTATTACAATAATTATAAATACTTACTTACGGGACCCCGTGGTGGCTTGGGGGCCTAAGCAACTGCTTAAGCTGTGTTCACACTAGCAGGTGACAAGTCGCTCAGGTCGCTTGTAGTTTGATTTTTGGGCGTGGAGCGAGCTCTACTGTTGTCACTTATGAGCGTTTACCGTCCCTCCAGTGATTTTAGCTCCTGTGAGAAAGGGTAGTCACCAAAACTGTGCACAATTTACTACACTGGAATGTATTTAAAATGTATTCTAGTATTTTGAAGTGAAAAAAGAGTGAAACTGATTGTTGATGTATGTTACTTGCCATGTTTTGGATTAGCTTTGTTAGCAGATTAGAAGCACAAGCTAACTCTACTAGCTACATACACTTACCAGAGACAGCACCATTTGCTGTCTATATTTATTTATATATCTTATTCTAACCAGCTAATCACAAATTAAGTAATGCTCTAATCAGTGGAGAACTGAAAACACGTCATATGAAACTCACAATATGATTAGTCCAAGCAATCATCGAACCCAGTCATTTGGATTTGTCGTTTTACAGAGTCATATATAATTTGCATCAAGATGAGAAACTATCAACTCGCATGCCGCTTTGTCACTGCTGCTGTCGTACTTTGCTGCATGTACATAGAAAATGAAACTGTCGCTTTGTCACTCGTTAGTGTGAATAAAGGGTAATACCGCTTGCACTTATAAACAGCCCTGGCCAAGACCATAAACTTTCCAAAACCAATTCAATGTTAAGTATTTTTCAAAAGGACAACAGGACTCAAGTGAGTTTTTACCTCACATACACTGTCTGTCCAGAGAAAGTTTTATTTTTGTATTTTTTTATGAACAGATGTGGTAGTATAGTTGATTACAGAAGAAGAAGCCTAAAAAAAACATGATCTTTGTTATTAATGAAACTGTATGTGTTAGTGATGGCTTAACTACTAATGGTCATATAGATGATTGTTTCTTTGGGTGTCACAGACAATGTCTGAAATGAATAAAATCCTATTTTTATATCAGAATGTTTGATATTGTACATCTTATATTCCTTCAGCATTCTCAAAACTGTAAATTTACTACTTCATGAATAAACTATAGCAGCACAAATTCAGGTTTCCTTTTGGTTCTCTGGTTTCTTCCCACCTCCCCAAAACATGGTGGGAGGACTGGCTACACTGCTTTTCCCCTAAGTAATCATAATAATGCATTGTATTATATATAGCACCTCTCTAACACTTCAGGTTATCAGGGAGAAGAAACTGAAAAGTGTTGGGAGAAAAGGCACATTTTAAATAATAAAGTTTTGTGGCTATGGCACTAAAAGATCTGCCTTCCACTAATGAGAATGACTCCGGAATGAATGCAAATACTAAATATTTGAACTAAATTGTTTTCCTTTTCTGGCTAGATGCTGATCTGGTCAATCAACACTCCATTTACTTAAATTGACATTTAATTCCTCATCTTCAATTCACGTGAAGCGAAAGGAAGTCACAAAGATTGCAAAACAAACGTTACTGCTCAAAACTGAGCTACAGTGAAAGCCCTTGAGTTTCTTTAATGGTGGAGAAAGAAAAATTCAGTGATGTTGCTTGCAGGAAGACCAATGTGTGTGTGTGTTTTCTTCAATCCAATGTTTCTCCAATCCAAGGTTAATGAGGGAGCAAATGATGGTTCAAGGCAAAGTGACATGAAGGTAATAAATGCCTGTGAATTTCTATTACCCTTCCTGCAAACATTTGCTCAGCAGGACAGAGTACTTAAGGAAGTCCTGTGAGAGCAGACTTCAGGGAGTTCATGGCAGGAGCACGAACAAAGATGTCTCCACTTTTCTGCAAACTAACTACCCTGCTTGTTATATCTGCTGTTATTCTGATCTTTCTGAGTTTACCTGTAGTGGACACCACATATTGGGACTCGGTCTATCACTACCAGCAAAGACCAATGCCTGACCCTGGATCTATTATCAAAGCTAATAATGAGGTTGTAGTACCACGTGGGCACTCAGTGTCTTTGGACCCTTTCAACCACCTTCTTATTAAGGTTCAACCTGGAGATCGGTGCTATTTAACAGTTCTGGGCCATGAACCGCTGGCACAGAAATTTGGAATGCTCTCACCTAAAAAATTCCCTTGTTCTTTCAAAAAAGGAGATGTTGAATACGTGCATTTTGGCTCTCAGAGTGGTGGAATGGATTGTGTGAAACTCCAGTTGAGATATGACACGAAAACAGATACCATCGTCCTTCCTCTCACCTTACGAGTTGCAGTGGCCCCGAATGCACAACGGCTTGTGACATTAAACCAACCCTTAGTAGTAGATAAACAGAGCGGCTACAGTAATCCCATCAATTCCCAAGGACTTGCGATTGCATTCAGTGACTCAAGATGTGTCCTGACACCCCTTATTGGTAAGGGTGGTTATCCCAGGTATGGATCACTTCTGAATTACTTCCCTAACTCACAACCAGTAGACTGTAATGTATTTCTTAACCTTGGTGTGCGCTACAAACTTAAGCCTGTTACACGGTCACCCAAAGTAGATTTTGTACCTTTCATGTTAGAGAGACGGGATAATCAGGACAGGAAGCTACAGCAGGAGTACTTCCAGTTCAAAGTCATCATAGATGGTACAGCAGTGAACAGCCCTCCTAAACCAAGTTTCATCTCACTGATGATGATGGAAGTAAGTCAGTTTGTGATGACAGCAATTACCGCTGATATGCTAGCAGCTGAGGATCTAGAATCTGATCTGGATGACCTGGTATTCAAAGTGATCTCTCCTCCAGAGCAAGGTATTATCATTAGCACTGATGATCCAAATCAACCCATTAGTGCTTTTTACCAGAGAGACCTTAGGGATCTTAAAATTGCTTTCAAGCCTCCAGGAGAGGACTCTGATTCTGAGAGGGTTCTACACGCTGAGTTTGAGGTTGTTGATCAAGAAGGTTCTACGTCAAATCCCTTCTCGTTTATGATTGTGGTAAAGCCCATGAATACACTGGCTCCAGTTGTTACCTTGAATGCTGGTCAGTTTCTGTTTGAGGGCCAGTCCAGACCACTCTCCAGCAAACTAAACCTGCGCATCAGTGATGAAGACAACCTTGCAGATGTCAGGATATCTGTTGTCCATGGGTTGCATCATGGAACTCTAACAGTTCTTGGATCGCAGAGGAAATTCTTCACGCCAGACGACTTGGATGCTAGTGTGGTCATTTATGAGCATGACGGCACTGAGACTTTCAGTGACAACATTGTTTTCCGGATGACAGATGGGAAAAATGAGGTAGAGTTCTTGTTTCCGGTTACTATAATCCCACAAGATGATGAGCCACCAGTTGTTAATGTGAACACAGGATTGGTTATGGTGAAGGGAGAGACTAAACAGATTTTGCCAGCTGTTTTAAGTGCAACAGATGTAGACTCTGAAAACAGGCATCTGAAATTTGCTCTAGTTTATCCGTATTCCCCAGTGGGGCAAGTGCTTCTCAGACAACCTCAGACCCCTGAAGACATTTCCTTATGGAGATACAGTGACTCTAACCATATGTTTGAACGAGTGGCTGTGGAGTGGTATTTCAGCGACATCTTAGAAGGAAAGCTCTACTATCGCTATATTGGCCCCCCATTAACATCCACAATTACAGACCACTTTAGCTTCCGAGTTGAAGATGACAACAACCCTCCAAACCAATCAGGAGAGCATATCTTCTACATCAAGATTCATCCGATTGATGATCTGGCTCCAGAACAGTTTCCTGGAACCACGTTATGGGTCCCAGTTCGGGAATACGAACTGACTATCCTCAACAGGGACATGCTGCACTTCACTGATCTCACTTCTCCAGACAAGGACCTCTGGTATACAATCAACTCCCCATCTTTTAACCAAGAAGCGGAACAAAGCTTCCTGGGTCACTTTGTTTTGACTGACAATCCAAATACCATAATTGTGGAATTTACCCAGGCACACATTAATTATGGCAAAGTGGCATACAAGCCTCCCGATCAGGAAATTGGTGTTACAAAAAGAGAAATCCAATTTGCATTTATAGTTAAGGACGCTGCTGGAAACTTGGCCAGTGGTCGATTAACCATTGTGCTCCAGCCAGTGAACAATAAACCTCCGCAAATTACCAACACTGGGTTGAATGTGGTGAGTAAGAGCACCTACATCATTGGCAAAGATGTCTTGGATGTAACAGATCAGGACACGGTTTCAGAGAACATTACCTTCACGGTGATACAGACCCCAAACAAAGGGGTGCTCAGATACCGAGAAAAAGATCTCACAACCGAGAAAATCTTCCAGCTAAGAGACATGGAGGCAGGTTTGCTTGTTTATGTCCACAGTGGAAGCGGAGACTCACTACATGATCAATTTAAATTAGATGTTAGTGATGGTATTCATCATGTACCTATAACTGTGAGGGTCAGTATAAGGCCCATTGAGCCAGTTATCCCAGTGGTCGCCGTACATCCAGGAACATTAGACATAACTGTTGAGGTAACTGAGAACGGAATAGTTAAGATTACATCTGAGGATTACAGGCCGAACGCTGGAGACATCAGTATAACCCTTAAAGTGGAATCCGCTCCCAGATTTGGTATAATCCAGGTAAATAAAGTCCGGTCTAATATATTTACACTTCGCAGCTTGATAAATGGTTCTGTGATCTACATCCATACAGCTGGCGAGGTAGGACCAGCCAGGACTAATGATTCTTTTAGTCTTACTGTCTCTGGCAAATGGATTGTGAATGGCAAGATGATTCAAAATGTCATGGTTCATGTGTCAATTCATCCTGTGGATAACAGCCCACCTGTCGTCCGCATAGGGGAGCAGTTTACTGCAGAGGAAGGAGGTAAAAATATTATTAAAGAGGACAACATACAAGCTAGGGACTTGGATACAGAAATAGAATTTATTCTGTGCACTATAATGACACAGCCATCTTTTGGATTTGTTGAAAATGTTTCTCCTGCGCCAGGTTATGAAAAGTCAAGATCAGGGATTGCAATTAGTGCATTCACTATGAAAGATATTCAACTTGGACATATTCACTATGTCCAAAGTGTTCATAAAGGCACAGAGCCAGTGGAGGATAGGTTTACCTTTCAGTGCACCGATGGAACCAACTTTTCTGATAGACACATTTTCCCTGTCATCATCACCCCAGCAAACGATGAGGAACCTGTCGTGTTCTGTCGGGAATTTGTGGTAATGGAAGGCATGAGCTTGACAATAGATGTTCCTATTCTTAATGCAGTAGACATTGACATTCCCAAAGACATCCTGGAATTTGAGATTGTTACCAGTCCACAACATGGCAGAATTGTTCAGCATCTTACAAATAGCACAGAGCTGATTGTTAAGTTCGGACTGGAGCAAATCCAAGCTGCTTCTTCAATCATGTATGAACATGACGACTCGGAGACGGTGAACGACACTTTCAGAGTAAGACTGACTGACGGGAAACATGTGGTTGAAAAACAAATTGTTGTTTTGATTTTGCCTGTGGATGATGAAACACCAAGGTTGTCTGTAAACAACGGACTGGAGGTTGAGATAGGAGAAACTAAAATAATCACGAACAGACTTCTTAAGGCTACTGATCTTGACTCATTGGACTCCAATCTTACTTTTATCCTTAGACAGGCACCATCTCTGGGATTCTTACAGCATTTGGAGCAATTTGTAAATTTGACCATTGGAATGAACTTCACCCAGGACGATATTGACAAAGCACTTATTCAGTATGTTCACACGGGGCAAGGAGGTGTTCGAGACCTTCTAAAATTTGACGTGACTGATGGCACTAATCCTCTAGTGGACAGATACTTCTATATCACCGTGGGAGCTGTGGATAAAATGTTCCCAATAGTCATAAACAAAGGTGTGATGCTACCTGAAGGAGGTTCAGTGATCTTGACGACGGACATCCTCAGTACATCGGATCTAAACAGCCCTGATGAGCATCTCCGCTTCATCATTATACGCCCCCCATCTCGAGGACGTCTTGAGTGCACAGATCTTCCTGGTGTTCCTGTCACTTCCTTTACCCAACTCCAGTTAGCTGGGAGTAAGATCCGATATGTACACACCTCACTAGAGGAAGCTCGTTTGGACAGCTTTGAATTCCAGGTCACGGATGGTCGGAATGTAGTGTTTCGGACGTTCCGTGTATCCATCACGGATGTGGATAATAAGCGACCAGTTCTGAGTGTGCACACACTTGTTTTGGGTCAAGGCACAGCAAAATGTATTACACCTTTCGAACTTGGAGTAGAGGATCAAGACACACCTCATCACCTTCTCCGTTTCTCAATCACACGAGGCCCTGTACATGGGAAAATACTTTACAACCGTACACACTCTGTTACCACGTTCACCAAAGAAGACCTGAGGGAGAACCTCATTACATACAAGCATGATGGGTCTAACCATGGGGAGGACACCATCATGTTCACGGTCACAGATGGAACCCACACTGGGTTCTATGTGCTCCCAGAAATGGAATATGAAACTAGCAAGCCTCAGGTTCTCAAGATCAGGATCAGTCTGGAGGAACGAGTGACTCCGAGAATAGTAGTGAACCGTCCAGCTTTGTCTCTTACCATGCTGAAGACAGGACAGCTGGGCTTCAGGTTCTCCAGGAAAGTGCTCAGAACTGTGAAAAGGACACAAGGGAAGGAGATGAGGAGTGTGGATTTGATATACAGATTGAAAGAACCTCCAAGATATGGCTTTATCAGACACTCTGAACTGAACAACACCAATACCTTCACTCAAAGTAAATATATGTTCTTTCTCCTCCTATTCTTCATATCCTAATAATTCCTATCCTTCATAAGCTAATAATACTTCAAAACTATAATTATTTTTTAAACTTTTTCTTGTAACTCTGCAGCTGATATCAATGATATGAAGATCTATTACATCCTTCTTGATGGAGTCAATGCCACCACAGATGTTTTTACATTTACTGTTGAAGACAAAGGTGAGAACCACAACAACAGCACAACCTTAGGTGCTACTGACTGCAAATTTTATTTATTAAAGAAGGAAACATTGTACTTTTTATCCATGTATAGTTCCGTTAATGTTGTGGACCATCCATGAAACACGTTATATGTTGTTGTACATTGTTGTACGTTGTTGTACGTTGTTACTACATAAACGATAAAGTATTAAAATGAGTGCATTAATTTCAACCTGTGATTTTCCTTGCTGCTGGAACTACTGTCCAAACTACAGATATAGAAAATTAGTTAAGACCATGTTTTTATGTGTTATTCTGTTTGTCCGGTCTTCAAGGCCAGTCGATGCTTCAGAGTGTTTACAGTAGTCTCTGCATTCCTCAAACTAAACCGGGTTCTTGTCAGTACTGACACGTAGCTGAGAGTTACAGATCAGCTAAAATGAGCACAGCTGTGTTTGCAGTTTCTGTGTTTGTCTTTGTAATTGTGAGGTAATTGTTAACCGCAGACTCATTACTCTAGCTGTGCAATAAAAAATATAATAAATATTTTCTTGGATTTAAATTTAAGTTTATACTTAAATTATTATATTATATACTTAAATTATTATTAGTATATAATTATCAGGGGCTATTTTAAGGATATGGCGTGCTCTAACAGGGTGATAACACCCACATCTCACACAACGTTCAATTCAGGGAGTTTATCCACCACAGGAGCCCCAGAGACTCAAGGCTCTTGGCGTTGCTCCATTTTCTGCCCCTTTATGGCACATCCCTGATGATTATTCTTTCCATACTGGCAACTAAAGATTCACTTGACATGCTGATTTCATAACAAACCCCAGAATCTATTGTCTGATATCAAAGATTTTCTCCACACCTTTGTTTTGATTGTTTAGAGGGAAACCATCTGCGTCCAGAGTTATTCCGGCTCCACTGGTGCTGGGTGTCCTTCGAAAAGCGGATTTATCAAACAGAGGAGAAGAACAACTTGCTGGAGATCACGCTGAAGCGCAGAGGTTATCTAGGAGAAACCTCATTTGTTAGTAAGTCTATGTCTGAGGACGTGACCCACATAATAAGATACCAAAATAAATGTACGGCAATTAACATCAATGAGGATGATATAGTTTTTGAATGCTTAGTATCTAATTCCTATATTAAATTCTCAATGATAATCTTTTTTTATTATTATTTCACAGACGTCGTGTTGAATTTCAACTTATGCAGAACTTTAATAAGGTTCAGCAGATATTATTCTCCGCAAGCGCAACACAGACGTATTGTTTTTCAGTATGTATGTTATGAGGTTTCATCATTAAGAAAACCCAGTTGTCTACTGTGAATAACAAATTGTTAAGTGCTAAAATAAAACTGATTTGCTTTATTAGCTAACAGTTGGATGAGGAATGGATGAATAAGGATGTTATTATGGATATTAAACCATGTGGTATTGTGTGTCCCCATGACCAGTTGAATAGCATAAGCAATATATCTACATTCTCTCTCTCTCTCTCTCTCTCTCTCTCTCTCTCTCTCAGCTATCAGCACAGTAGATGGCACTGCGGTACTCGGTCAGGATTTCCAGGTTAGCCCCCAGCGTCAGGTCCAGTTTAGTCCCGGTCAGACCCGGGCCACATGGAGGCTGCAAGTCCTTGATGACGAGTTATATGAGATATCTGAGAGTTTCCAGATTGTTCTCTCTGATCCTGTGCTGACGTTACTGGAGCATCCAAATGTTGCAACTGTAGAACTTGTCGACCTGGAAGATGGTACACACACACACACACCTGTACAAACCTGTACACACACACCTCTATACACCTGTACATACAGACACTCATAACTGGACACACAAATATCTGCAAATGTCAATCAATACATTAACAGAGATGTTTTCCCATCCATTTTTAAATGCAGTTATTTTTGCTATTTGTTACTGTGTGTGTGTGTGTGTGTGTGTGTGTGTACAGTGTCCACAGTGTTTTTCTCCCAGAGTGAGCTAAAGGTAGAGGAAGATGTGGGAGAACTACTGATCCCTGTTCATCGCAAAGGAGACATCAGTCAGGAGCTCATGGTCACATGTTACACACAGCAAGGTAGAACACACACACACACACACACACACACACACACACACACACACACACAATTTAAAAAAGAAAAAAGTTTTAATTCTAAAATTGTATCAGATTTGATAAAATATTGTGTTAGTTTTAATAAAAATAATTATGAAATCAAATCAGCTAAACTGAAACATTTGATCATTTGTAACTTAAAAATTTGTCCCAAGAACAATTATGAAATCATGTTAGTTTCAGTTAGAGACTGTGTCAGTTTTCATTCCAAAATCATGTTAATTTTAATATTAAAAAAGTATCAGTTGTAATTCTGAAATTGCGTATGACTAAATGATAAAATTTGTCTGAGTTCTTAAATCATTTCAGTGTGAACTGTAGCAGCTTCCTAACTAAAGAATTGAATCCTTGCACTTCCTGCAATGTTATATGGCATTTAATGTCATAAAGCCTGCGAGTTTTCATCCAGTGTATTCTTTATGCTCTTCTCTATCTAATCTCAATTTTAAATTAGTCTAATCCATGTTGTGTTGTGTGTTTTGTTTTGTTTCAGGCAGTGCGAGAGGAACCTCCCCCGGCTCTGTGCTCTCCTTCTCTGATTACATTTCGCGACCCGACGAGCGCTCCAGCATCCTCCTCTTCCACCGAGGACAGAGAGAGAGCGTGTGTCGCGTCCTCATCATTGACGACTCGCTGTATGAAGGCCAGGAGAGTTTTAATGTCACGCTGGCCGCGCCCATGGGTGGGCGTTTAGGGGCGGGGCACCCCAGCGTTCACGTCGTTATCCTACCACATCGAGATGACGGTAAAGAGAAAGAGGAGTTTGTGTGCAGGAAGGCTTTATTATTAAATTAATACAGCTAAACGTCCGTGTGTGTGTGTGTGTATGTGTGTGTGTGTGTGTGTGTGTGTGTGTGTGTGTGTCTCAGAGCCGTCTGTGTTCTTCAGTAAGAGTGTATATGCAGTGGAGGAGAGCGCAGGTGTGATGGAGGTTCAGGTCTGCAGGAGAGGATCTGATCTTTCACACCCAACTACAGTCACTCTCTCCTCCACCTCCACACAGCCACCATCTGCCCAGGGTACACTTCTAATATCATTCCATCCATCTATCCATCCATTCATCAATCAGTCATCCATCTATATCCACATCCATCCATCCATCTGTACATCCATCTGTCTATCCATCCATCTATCAACCATGCATCTATCTATGCATCCATCTGTCTATCCATCCATTCATCAATCATCCATCTGTCTATCCATCCATCCATCCATCCGTCTGTCCATCTATCTATCCTTACATGCATCCACTTATCCATCCATCCATAGATACATTCATCAATCCATCTGTACATCCACCTGTCTATCCATCGATCCATCCATCACCCATCCATCTATCATCTCTCCATTTATCCATCTATCCCTGCTATCCCATCTGTATGCTCAGAGTACTCAACCACTATCACTAATCAATCCGGCCATCCATCCTTCTATTACACAGTCATTACTAACACATATTTACAGTCTACTCATGAAGATTGTCTATCTATCTATCTATCAATCTATCTTTCTATCTATCTATCTATCCCTACATCCATCCATCCATCTATCCATCCACCATTCTCCATTCTAAATCCATTACACAGTCAGTACTATCACTTATATCTACAATCTACTCGTGTAAAGTGTGTTCTCTCGCTCTCCTCAGCTGGTGTGGATTACGTGGCAGTGGGCCGCAGTGTTCACTTCGCACCTGACGTCACTGTGATCACGGTGAAGGTTCTGATTCTGGATGATGTTGGCGAACCGGTGCTGGAAGGTCCAGAACAGTTCCAGCTGGGTTTGAGCATGCCCATGAATGGCACGTTGGGACAACCAATCAGAGCCCTCGTTACCATTGACGATTCGGCAACCGATGGTGAGAGATAATATTAACAACACCAAAAAAAATACAACTATGCACGTACATGTGTGCGTATGAGTGCAGGTAAAAATGTGTGTGTGTGTCTAAGTTCCCTCTGTGCAGTTCGCATTCTCAGAGTACAGTGTGGACGAGGCAGATGGCAGCATTGTCGTCATGGTGATCAGATCAGGTGACCTGACGCAAAGGTCAGAGGTTAGGTGTTACACACGCCAAAGCTCCGCCCAGGCCATGATGGATTACAACGAGAGACCGGACACCGATTTGTCCATCATCACCTTTCAGCCAGGTAACAATGTGCTAATAATAATAATTATCATTATTATACATATTAGATGTACATGATGTCTGTGTGTGTGTATGTGTGTGTCTGTGTGTGCTTCGATTCACAGGAGAGCGAGAGCAGAAGTGTGAAGTCGCTCTAGTCGACGATTCTGAGTATGAAGAAGAGGAGGAGCTTCGATTGGTTCTTGGAATCTCCAGCAGCCAATCAGCAGCGAGGATATCTCTGGGAAAACGGAGAGAGACACTGATCAGGATTTCAGATCGAGGAGACAGTGAGTCCTTGCACACACACGCACACACACACACACATATCACACTTTCCTGTTTAGTGGTAGGGATTCCAGATCTTTTCAGTTCATTTGACTCAGCTCACTAATAAAAGACGACTCATTTGGCTCCCAAACGAATCACTACCATTTTTAAAACCAGAACAAGAAACAGACATTGAAAAAAGGTTTCCATCAAACCATTCTGATTAAAAACACACAGTCATAGTAACATCATTGCCTACATCCTCAAAAAAAAAAAGCTCATATGTGAGAGTCGACTCGCCTAAAAGAGCCGATTCAAAGAATCGACTCTTTCTAATAATGTTATGAGTTTGCTTTAGTTGTCCTGGATAGAAATACATCATCACTGTTGAGTGAAATATATTAGCAAATAGTCTTTATTAGTGCTAATATTTTAAATGCATCCATTTCATAGCGTCTTTCATACCAAGTTCCCGTCCCTGTTCCTGCAGAACCTGTCATCCAGTTCTCCGAGACACGGCTCTCTGTGCGAGAACCGAGGAACCGTGACGAGACGGCGACCGTGCGAGTGTCAGTGCAGCGTTTGGGAGATTGTTCCAGAACATCCATCGTGCGAGTGCACACACGGGACGGATCGGCCACCGCCGGAGAGGATTACACACCCGTCTCAGTGGGTGAGCTGAGAAGAGGAACAAAAATATCTGGATCTCTGAAATATATGTTCTTGAAATATTTATGTTTAAAATAGGATTATTAATTTTTAAAGATGCTATTTGTAATATACTAACAATTTTTTTTCATATCATATTTTACTTTTTATGTAATTTTTATAATATTATATGAAGAATATATATTTCTAAACATTTTAAAATGTAAAACTAAGAAATTATTAAAGTATTATATATTACATTAATATAAAAAATGTTATATATTATATTATAATCTGTTCATAATTACAGGCATGCTGTGGCACATGAATGAAAATAAATCACAATACAGTTAACTCTGTGTGTAAGTGTGTGTGTGTGTGTTTGTGTGTGTGTGCGTGTGTGTGTGTGCGTGTGTGTGTGTGTGTGTGTGTGTGTGTGTGTGTGTGTGTGTGCAGAGCTGCAGTTCACTGAAGGTCAGACGCTGCATGTTGTGGAGGTCTCTGTGCTTTATGACACTGAGAGGGAAACCAGAGAGACTTTCACTGTTCACCTCAAACCTGATGACAACATGGTGGCTGATATACAGGTAACACACACACACACACACACACACACACACACACACACACACGCAGGAACAGCCAGAGCAAGTAATGTAGTGACTCCTGACTGTCATGTATTTGTGTGTGTGTGTGTGTGTGTGTGTGTGTTGATATCTCTTTCAGAACTCTAAAGTAATAGTGCACATAGACGAGGGGCCGTCTGTAGGGGGCGTCACTTTTCCAGCGGTTCCTGAAGTCATGAGTCTCTTGGTCTATGAGAGCAAACACACTGGAACACACACACACTCTGGACACGGCACACACACTCCTGCTGGATACCCACTCGTGTGTGTGACAGTGAGCATGCTTTATATTTCTGTTTACCTGATACTGACAAGAAACAAACAAACAAACAAATAACAGCTGAGAATCTGCTTATCACATATTTATGTTTTTTTTTATTTAATTAGACAATAATCTATTAGATGCAGTTTATAATAGTAAATATTATAACAGTTTATTTACAATTCATTTATAATAATTTATATAATAATGGTAAATATTAATTTACCTAAAATCATACAGATATTTCTATTTTATATCTTTATATATCTTTATATATCTATTATCTTATATATTATAATTTTATAATTTATATTATATATCTTTATTATTTGCAATTACAACTGTGAATAAGTGTATTTTATAGTATAGTATATAGTATAGAATGTTTTAAAACAATATTTTAACATTTTCTAATTTTTTAAATATTTAAACAATTTTTAAATCAATAACAAAACAATGATCAATACAGTAGGATCCAAAATGTTGAAGTTAAAGCCAAAAAAAATGAAAGCAAAAAAAGTTGCTACATTTAAATGTACTCGAGAATTAAAATGTAAATGTTTTTAACTGATGAAATTAATGTTTCAAATCTAAAGAGTTAATGTTTCAAATCTAAAGAGTTGTCCACCCCTGCATTTATCCAAAAAGAATGTTGCATTTATTTTTTTTTATAGTATTTCCAAAATAAATTATTTTAAAATGGTATAAATCTAATGTTTAGTTGTTTACGAGACTAAACCCTTGATTTTGTTGCCATTATTGTCTCTGATGATTTTGCTCAAATGCAAACACTGTAAAAAACATGTGCTTCTATTAATGCAGACAGTACTTTGTATGTGTGTGTGTGTGTGTGTGTGTGTGTGTGTAGGCGTGTGACCCACAGCACTCTCGGTTCTCGGCGCTCTCGTCACTGTGTGTGTCTGAGGGTGTGAATGACACTCTGACTGAGTTCCGCTGGTTGGTGGGCGGGGCCGAGAGGGATGAGGTGGGGCAGTTGGGCGAGGCGGTGGGGCAGTTGGGCGAGGCGGTGGGGCAGCTGAGCGAGCTCGAGGCGAGTGTGTTCATGGCTCCGGTGCGGGCCAAGCTGCTGGACGGAGTGTATTTCCGTGCAGGATGGAGGGTGCAGTGTGTGGCGAGGGCCGTGAGTGTGTCGGGGCAGAGAGGGCTGGAGCTGAGCAGCACTGTAGTGCACATCAGCACAGAAGAGGGTGAGAGATCACACACACACACACACACACCAAACACACACACACACACACACCAAACACACACACACTGTATACTTTAAATTTTACATACATTTTATATGCAGTTATCAGTGGGTCCAGATTCATATTCTTCTCTTTCATAACTACACACTTCCCTACAGTTTTATTGTAATTAATGAATAATTCTTTTAAAAAATGATTAAATAGTATGTTTTAAGGTGAATAACTGAATAAACTGGGATTTAAAGAGTTAATACACTCATATACAACTGATAAATTATAAACTGATCACTTAAGATAAGTTTAGCCAAAACTTGATATGTATATATATATGTGTGTGTGTGTGTGTGTGTGTGTGATTTCCCAGGTATGTGTCAGTCACACACTCCTGGTGTGGTAGGCGCCGAGCCATTTTCTGCTCAAATCCGTTACACCGGCTCAGAGGACCGAGATCACCCTCACCTCGTGGCGCTAACCATCAGCTTGCCTCACACAGACGGTGTGTATCACAAACATCACACACATTTTTTTTTCTCAGCCTGAAGACCAGTTTGTGTGTAACTATCTGTCTCTTCACACTGTGTTCATTTACATTTCAATTTTTTGTTTCAAATTGTGATGTCATACAGTATATATTTCATTAAAATGTACAAACACGTGTCTCAATTAGCATAATTAGCAAACTGAGAAGTCTGAGAGTTGTGTTGCTAGGCAACTAGGAATTATAGACTCTCCACACAAGCTAGCTAGTGACTGAGACGAGCAATTTAGCCCTCAGGCCTAAATGGTGGAAAGGCACAGTGACTACAGAAACAGGACAAAAATATTGGGAAGATCAACATGTTCCTCAAATGTGTTGGCAAATTTGTAAAAAAAAAAAAAAAAAAAAGTGTCTAAAAGGACAGTCTTATTACGTTAGCATCACTGCTAACCTGATCTTACAGAAGTTCCGCCATATTGAGAAACATCTTGAGCTCTCAGACGATTTCGACTCCTGAGTTCTTTCTGTGAACATTTCAACGTAGCATTAAATTAGCAGCAGTTCAGGTTAGCGTGATATAATTGTATTAGTCTTTGATAGATGATGACGGGTATTTGGTGCTGTAGTCAGATAGTTATTTTTTATGTTTCATGTCCAGGACTCTTGCCGCTGATCTCCACTCGGCCTCTCTCATGGTCAGACGCTCTGAGTGCGGATGTGTCTCGTGCGTTTAGCCATCGCTGCTCCAATCTGCTCGATCAGCACGAGGTCACCACTCGCTACGGGTTTGTCCCGAACAACTCCACGCACACACACTCGCACACTCTGTGGAGCACGAATGCACGCCTGTTCTACAGCAACCTGGACCTGGAGGCGTGTGTGTGGACGTTCCGAGCGTATTATGACCTGTCGGAGCTGCTGAGCGTTTGTGGTGGGACAGTTAGCACAGACAGACAGGTAAAGTGTGTGTTATGATATGTCTTTCCTATTATAAGCTATTATAAGCTCTTATAATCTACTCTTCCTGTCATTCTCATTATTTCTCTCTTTTTCTCAGAGTCTGGTGCAGTCGTTCGTATCTTTGCGGCTGCCACTATTCGTCTCGTACCTGTACCCTGCCCCGTCTGGCTGGATGACCTTTGACCTGCGCACTGAGCTGCGGCTGATTTTCGTCTACGACACGTCTATTCTGTGGCAGCAAGGCATCTCCAGCCCTCTCGATACCGAGCTACAGGGTGTGTGTGTGACAGAGACTTCATGAATAGTCTTTTCTCCTTTTCATATGTACTTATGCTCTCTTTCCATCTCTCTTTCTTTCTCTCCGTCTTCCTCAGGTTCTCTGTATCCCACCAGCATGAGAATAAATGACGAAGGCCGCCTGCTGGTCACGTTCAGGACAGAGGCTCGTTTTCGGGGACAGTTTATACTGTTACACTCGGGTACAGCACACAACACGGACAGACTATAATGAGATTTCCATTCACTGGTTGTTTTTAATTCAGTTTGTAATGTGTGAGAGTTGAAATATAAGAAAACCTAAATAAAAAACCCGGAAAATGTAAAGTGTAAAGATCCCACCCTGTGGAAATTAGGTTTTGGGATTAAAACATTAAAAAAGGCCTCACCAGCTTTAGCTAAATTTCACGCAGCCAGTGAAAGAGTGGGTTAAACTCGACATGAACTAGGGTTAATCCTTACCTAGGATTGGTGCAGTTTATGAAAAGGAGAGACGTAAACCAGTATCGGCTAATCATTAAGTATTACATTCTGAATTTCTACAGTGAATAAAAGATACTAGGAGATATTGCTGATGTTCACAACATAAATAATAATATATAATAATTTAATAATGTAATATCTGTATTTTATTGTAATAATGTAATAATATAATAATTCAATATCTGTATGATACTATATATTATTAGTTTCATTATTATTAAATTATGCATGTGTGTTTGTGACAAGCAACGACCAGCAACATTTGAACTGAGATTAGCGCAGTTCTATGCAAATTATATATCGAGCTGTAAAGAATAAAACAGTTCCTCGGATCGGTCCTATGGTGCGTGTGGTCCGATGTGTCTTCAGTTCCTCACTCGCAACTTTAGCTCCTACCTGCAATTAGTTCCCATTTACTGTTTAACATGCAAGAATGGAAGAAAAACTATCACCATGGTTTCGTCTTATCCTGTCACATGCGACCTGACATTAAATGCATATAGAGACATTATGAAGAAAAATCTTAGGAAAGCTTAGAAGGAAGTAGCAGAGATCGTTGATGCTTCTGGTGAGTGTACGTAGCTAGTACAGCTAGCTTGTTTTTTTTTAACGTGTAACGTTTTAAACTTTTAAAAGTGGTGTGTGTAAATTGTAGAGTGGGCTGTAGGCTGTACAGCTCGGCTACTGTTTCATTGGAGCTAAAAAAAAAAAAAAATGCTGGGCAGGCCACGCCCACAAGAGAGAATAGTAGTGTTTACTACACATCCGCCAGCAACTTGCTAGTGTGTGTGTGTGTGTGTGTGAAATTTTTGTCCTTCATCAGGTTCCTCGCTGCAGTCGGGGGTGAGGTGTGTGGATCAGCCTGCTCTCTCCTTCTCTCTGTCTCTGATTAGCACTGAATCCACCTTCAACCAGCCGACTCAGACCTGGAGCTTCACCTCTGAGTATGCGGTGAGACACACACACACACACACACACACACAAAATGGATAGTCAAATAGTGTACACACATGCAGCATATATGCACATACTCAGACATGGGTGTATATGCAGACACACGCAGTGCGCTAACCACAAAAGGTGAAGAAGGCTATCATTAGGTGAGACTAGAAAAAAAAGGTGTGTTCTCAGTTCAGACAAACGCTTCATGTTTACCAGAGGATCAGAATTCCATAAAAACTGTAATTCATTTGAACGAATAAAATTTATTTTGAAGTGGTAGTTTTATTTTTAAACAATGCATCATAACCCTTTGAAGTATGTGGCTATTAAGGTTATATGTTTGAATGACATCTTTATTACGGTGTGTGTGTGTGTGGGTGTGGGTGTGTGTGTGTGTGTGTGTGTGTGTGTGTGTGTGTGGTTTAGGTGCGAGATTACTCAGGCTCCTACATTGTGACTTTGGTCCCCTGTGTAGCTCCGCCCACTGTGGGCTACACCAACCCACCTGTTTGTCATCCCCAACAACCAATCACGTTCAGCCTGGATGTCCGTTTTCAGCAGGTCAGTAACACACACATAGACAAGACACACACAACACACACACACACAGTGTAACTCTGACGTTGGGCTGCTGTAGGTGAGCGATGCGGTGCCATCCGAGTTCACTCTGAACACACGGCTCTATCTGATGTCTAAGCGAGAGCTGTGGCTGTCTGATGGCTCCATGGGGTTTGGAGAAGAAGCGGATGTGGTGTTCTCTGAAGGTACGAACACCACAACGATGACTTTCGCAGCCTTCAAAACTAAAAGTTCTCCCCTACCCTTTGGTTGTAACCTGTATTTCCAGAGGATCAACATTCTCACATCCTCCCCTGTGTGTGTTCATGAATGGTTCGACCCAAACTCTGCCTCCACTCCATTGTACTAGGAGGATTTCTTCTCTTTTAGACACCACTAGGCATCAGTTGCTTTGGCCAAATGAACAAATGTAAAAACAACTAACGACCACTGGTCTGCTATCTTCTCAGAAACGACCCAGCTTTTAAAGCTCTGTCCTCCTCTTCATCCCCTCACAGGTTCTCGGATATTCGGGCGTGTGATGGTGGACCCGCTGGCGAATCTCGGCTCTTCTGTCCTGTGCCAGATCGAGAAGGTGTTCCTGTGCGCCGGCGCGGATGGATACGTGCCGAAGTACCGACCGAGTAGCGGCGAGTTCGGCTGTCTGGCTGACGCAACTGCCCTCGTGTACAGACTCAAGATTTTGGTACAGAACATCCACAAATCTCATGTGCATTGTAACATTGTAAGGCAATATGCGTGCCTTATGTAAGAAACAAAACACTCTGTGTGCTGTGCTGTTATAGGAAAATAACAAGCGATGGAGCAGTGTGATGAAGTTACTGAGTTGCTGTTACAGCATGGCCCTAAGTGTTTTATTCCTCTTATACCACAGCGGATTGCCAACTCTAACAATATCTTATTCATTAAAGAACAATACGTCATACTTTTTGTCCGTTTATAGTTGCGTTTAATGTTGTGAACAAGAAACACGTTAGTTCCTGGTGTCACTTGCAGTCGTTCCCTCTCCAGCCTCTGTATTTTTTTCTCTCGTGACTTTAATAAGAAAAAAAATAAAATCGCAGCTTGTCAAGTTCCTCGAGAAACTGAACATCCTGAAGAAGATGGAAAACTTATAGTTACAGCTTTACCTCTGACTGTTACAAAGCGCTGACACTGGAGACTCCTTCCTTATGTTACATAAACGTCTCCTTACTATAGAAACAATTACGCACGTTTTTTTAAAAATCAGTTTATGCCGTTCGAGTCCCTGTGTGAGTGGTTACTATAGAAACGATAACATATGAGAATGAACCTTGATGTGAGTTGTGACCAATCAGAATCGAGAATTCAGCAGTGATATACTGTATATTCTGTTTTTTCTTTCGTCAATCAGGACAAGTCTTCAGCACACTCTCAGGATGAGATGTTCGGTGGTGTGTGGTTTGACGCTCAGTTGGTGGAGAACACTCCGGGAGCTGAGGCTCTTGTCCAGCAGGCCGGCTCGGACGGCTTCAGCTTCTCTTCTGCGCCGCTTTTTCAGGTGTGTTACTGAAGCGTTATGGCTCGACTGTTCTTGTTGTCTGTGGTTTGTCGTTTCCGACGTGTTGCTGGTGTGTTTTTGCAGGTCGCTGCGGGTCGCCAGTGGTACGTCCATGTCGTTTACAGCGTCCACACCGGAACAGGACGCAAACGTCACACCAGGAGCGAGAGAGACCACCACGCTATAATACCATCAAACCCAGGCTTTATGAAAGACGAGCCAATAGGACGGCAGAACAGCCGTGGAACTAACCTCCAGCCAATCAGCATCCAGAGAGCGGCGAGCGCGTTACATGTCCCTGCTGGAGCCGCGCCAGGTCTGGAGGTGGACTCGCACGCGATCGAGGAAGCACACGGAAATCAGCCTAAAGGTTTGATGATCCAGGCAGCCGTGGTGCTTTTAGCCGTCACAGTCTTCCTGACTGGAGTCACACTCTGTGTGTGTGCGTCTAGAAAAAGGAAAACTCAGACCACGAAGAAACACACACACTCTCTGAGACCAAACACACACTCTGTGTCAGCACACACCCGGTCTACTGGACCACACACTTATTCCGGTTATCCCAGGGGGAGGCAGAGAGAGAGAGAGCATTCCGGAAGCTCTGAAGTCTGATGGCTGAACACTGGACAAGGACACACACACACGCACACACATACACACACGCACAAGCACACACACACACACACACACACACACACACACACACACTGTCTGAGGTCAAACACAAGCTCATTGATTAGTGACATTGATCTGTGATTGGGTGAAATAATGGAGATGACAGTAACAGAAATGAGCTGATGTGCTTCATCACAGTGTGATGAAAGAAAGAAACAATCAAACAAACAAATAAATACTAACTTAAATAAAAAGAAAGAAACAAACAAACAAATAAGAAAGAAAGAAAGGAAGAAAGACAAAAAAGAATGATAAACAAACAAGAAAGAAATCAATAAGAAAGAAAAAAGAAAGAAAGAAAAGGATAAGGAAAAACAAACAAATGAAAAACAAACAGCCAAACATCAAGGAAGGAAGGAAAGATGCAAACAATTTTTTTTTTTTTAAATCAGAATCACCTTTATTGCCAAGTACCGTAAGTCTGTATGTACAAGGAATTTGTCTTGGTGTACTTGTGCTTAGTACAGTAAGAGTAAAATACAAGAAATAATAATAATAATAATAATAATAATAATAAAGTAAACAAAATATAGAAATATAAAAATTATTTTAAACTATTTGTCCATTTTTTGTTACGTGTGTTTGATAACAAAGGCACGTGTGTGTAAAAACAATAAACTAAACGAATTTTATTTATTTATTTGTTTGTTTATTCACTGTTCTGTGTGTATTCTGTAACGCCACCACTGGGCGGCGCTGCTGCACTCCGTCCTGTGTGACGTCACCGGAGGCGTACGGCGACACGCGAGGAGAAGAAAAGCTCAGGGCTGCGTTCCGATCCGCACGTTGCTCACTGTGGAGTGCGCTGTGTTCAGGGGTTAGTAATGACGTGGAGCGCGTTGTCATGGAATCCCACAGTGCACCTGATAGTGGAGTCGGTTTGGGACGCGTCCAGGCTGGAAAACACGATGGTGGTGTTTATGTGACGGAATGTGGGCGCACCGTGACACAACGCTGAACAAAAATCGTTAATCCGTTTATTAAAATCCTGTAACGTGAGCGCCACACACACACACACACACACACACGGTGCTCGTGCCTGTTAGATGTAGGGAACAGTGTGTGGGGATTAGGACGCCATTTGGAACGCGACGCACAAGCGCATAACATGGACCAGCGTTAGAAGCGGACGCGCTCGCGCTCGCGCCTCTGCACCGGAGAGAAAAGGGAGAATGTGGCGCTCGGTAACGGAGGCGTGCCGCGGCCTCGCGCTGTCCGTGTGGCTCGTGTCGCTGTGCTCGGTGCACGCGTCGTGCCTGGACTTCGCGGCGGAGAAGGAGGAGTGGTACACGGCCTTCGTCAGCGTCACGTACGTGGACCCGGTGACGGCGGAGCTGCGCACCGAGAGGAGCGAGTGCGGCCACTACGGCGAGCACTCCCCCAAGCGCGACGCCAAGGGCTTGCTCGCCACGGCGGCGTCCGCGCGCGAACGCCACGCCTGCGACCCCAACACGCGCTTCGCCGTCCCCGACCGAGCCGGCGCGTGGATCGCCCTGGTCACGCGCGGAAACTGCACGTTCAGGGACAAAATCCGCCACGCGTCCGGACAGAACGCCTCCGCCGTCGTCATCTTTAACGTCGGGGCTTCCAACGCCAACGAGACCATCACCATGCCACATCCGGGTAATTCCCAAACAAACCGTGCAACATGTTCCGGTTAGACACAACAACAAACAAACAACAACTACAGCACGCGACTCACAGGCACCGGTTTACACCCGGTGTGTCCTAACACCTGAGATAATCTCACCTGAGCCTCTGTGTGTGTGTGTGTGTGTGTGTGTGTGGTTCCATCAGACAGAGTGAGATGTCTTTCAGTGCACTGTAGAGAAGAAGGAAAGGAGGAAGAGCTGTAACTCTGCTGAAAAAAACAAAACAAAACAAACCATAGAAACCATCACAGGAATTCTAATGGTTTCCACTACAAACACCATTACAGACCATCAGCTAACCATTAAAACCTTTACTGGTCCTTAATGGTATCCAGTAGACGTAACAAGCCACCAACAGAAGGCAACAGATTACCAGTAGAGACCCACAGGGACCATTAGAGCTTCCATTAAAACCAATACAATCCCCATTATAACCATTACAACTTCCATTATAACCATTAAAACCAGTACAATCCCCATTAAAACCATTACAACTTCCATTATAACCATTAAAACCAGTACAATCCCCATTAAAACCATTAAAACCAGTACAATCCCCATTATAACCATTAAAACCATTACAACTTCCATTATAACCATTAAAACCAGTACAATCCCCATTATAACCATTATAACCATTACAACTTCCATTATAACCATTAAAACCAATACAATCCCCATTAAAACCATTACAACTTCCATTATAACCATTAAAACCAGTACAATCCCCATTATAACCATTAAAACCAGTACAATCCCCATTATAACCATTAAAACCATTACAACTTTTGTGAGGGTTTCTATTGTTTTTTTAAAAGAAGAAAACAAATACAGAAAGAAAGAAAAATACCTTCCCTACAGAAAGAGAAGGAGGAAAAGAACTATAGAGTAAATAGAAAGATAAGTAAAGGAAGGAAGATGGAAGCAAAGAAAGAGCAGTGAGGAGAGAAAGGAGGAAAGCTAAAACCGTTAAAGAGAAGGAATGAAAGAAAGAGGAGAGGAAAGGAAAGCAGGAGGAAAGAAAGAATGAAAAAGGGAAACAACGGCCGTAGTGAGGAAATGAACGAGGAAAGAAAGAAGGAATGCTAGAAAGGAGAAAGAGAAGGAACGACAGAAAGAGGGAAGGAAAGAATAGATAGATAGATGGATGGATGGATGGATAGACTTTATTGATCCCGTGAGGAAAATTGTTATTTTGAACATTTTGAACAGAATTATTAACCGAAAATTGAAGAAAGAAAAAAAATAAAGGAGGAAGAGAGGAAAGGTGAAAGGAAGGAAAGATAAGTAAAAGAAGAAAAGAAAGAGGGAAGAAAGAAAGCGGAAAGAGAACAGCAGTAAGGAAATATACAAGGGTATGAAAAGGAAAGCAATGAAGATAGAAGGGAGAAAGAGAAAGAATGAAGGAGGAAGGAAGTAAAGGAAGGAACTGAGGAAGGAAAAAAAAGAGAGAAAAAAGAAGGACAGAAGGAAAAGTGTCACAGAAATCTGACCTGAAACCCCTTTATGTGGTGTTTTGATAATACAGGGTGAGCGATACGGCAAAAATATCGTTATCACGATACCTGAAGATATCATTAAGTGACGATATTTATAACGAAAACAGCAAAAACAAAATGTCATGAGAAGTTTTTATTTGTTTATGAAAGAAAGAACGAAGCAGTCGTATCGCAGAGCCGCTGCGTGTGAAACGACTCGCTGTGTATCGTCTGTTGTGCTGCGTGATTATCGACAAGCGGTTTTATTTTAACGTTTAACTCGCCCTCTATTCCGTCAAACGTGTCCATGAAAAGAAATACAAGCTGTTAGAGTTACTGTCGTATAATTTCAGTCTCTGAATGCGTTGAAAACGTAAATAAAAAGCTGTTTTGATTAGCGTCTGTCCCAGTTAGCCACAAGCTAAACTGTAAAACTGGTTGTTTATTCAGCGATGTTAGCAAAGTGCTAATAACAATTCACTTCTGAGACAAAAATATCATAAATAATCTCAGAGTATTCAAAAATCACCACAGGTTTAGGATATTAAACTTTTTATACACTTTCTTAAAACAATATCGACAGTATTTTTAAAAAAATAATAAACACTCAACCTACATACAGAAGTGTTTGAAATACTTCTGCTGTCATGGCAACCAAAATCCTCTCAGGAGTTAGCAAGAGAGTGGCTAATTTTTTTTTTTTTCTTTTTACAATAATTTTTACATGTTAATAAGCTTTAAAGTTAGATAAATAAGTTAAATAAGGATGTTAGATGCAATGCTAGATCACATAGCTAAAAAAAAAACCTGGACTGGTGGCCATTTTGAATATGGAATAGCTTGATTTATGTGTTTTGAATGCTAAATAAGTCTTTATTCTGATATTTTGTGGAACTCAGTAAATGGAAATCAGTAAATAACATTACTAATCCAAATCCTTTACATTCATTTATCGTGTAAATCCTTTTCCATGATGCTAATTAAACTGCTAGTCATTTTTATTACTTATTAGCAGTTAGCGCTGATTCTCAAAAGAAGGAAGCAAACATCACGTCTCCCGTGTTTCGGCTGATCGAATACATCTGAGTGAAGCAGAAAAAGTATTTGCGAGCGTCATCTTTTGGGCTGAATTATTTTCTCTATGAATATTTGAACATTTTTTTTTAGAGTCTTCATGAAGCCTGTTTTTCTCATCACTAGAACAGAAATGGAAAACCTGCAGCAGTAAATTTGTGCCTCAGCGCTGACGAATGTCACACACACACACACACACACACAAGCGGCGCGTGTAAACAAGCAGAACTCGTCGCACCGGTTTGCGTGATTACTTTATGCAGTTTCTTTTTCGTTACCTTAAGTAACGTAGTGATCAATAATATTTAAGTCATTATGAGCATTAAGTCAGTTTGAGGAACTAAAAACAGCGGTACTGGTTCTGTCCTAGTGACCAGAAGGTTGTGAGTTCAAATCCCAGCACATCCAAAGAACCATTGCTGGATCCAAGACCCTTAAACTTTATCTTTTTTTTTTTTCCTCTCTCTTTTCCCCCAGCTGTGGGCTTTGAATAAAAAAACACTGATACCACTTTATATAAAGGTCATACTCATAATGAACTTTCTTTAGTACTCGTTCATATCATGTTATAATGTGTTCATAAGGCATTATGTTATAATTATTTATGAAGCCGCATTACACTTTATGCCTATCTTTATTATGCGTTATGAATTGTTAACACAATGTGCTTTCCAGATGGTATAATTTAAAAAAAAAAATAAAATGAATACAGGTCTTGTCACACATTACATTAAGGTGCTCCATTTCTTTTCTGTTGGTGTTATAATGTGTTATGAACACTACTTATAATAGATCATGGTATAATGTGTTCATAAGGCATTATATACATTGTTATAATTATGAAAATCTACTACGCTTTATATTTTTATTATGCCATTTGAAACTTTACCGTGTTCATGACATGTTATAACAATGTTCATAACACATTATAACACTATTTCTACAGACTAGAAACAGGATGCACTGCGTAACCCCGAGCCGAATTTCTTTTCTGTTGGCAATACAATGTGTTCTAAACACTGCTTATAATGCATTCACTTTATAAACGCAGGATAAACGTTGCTATACATCTGTAATACCTTTTCGTTAATAGTTATAACGCTATGTATAATGCTTTATACATGCATTATAACATGTTAACATGTACAACAGGTCATTATACATTCATAGAAAAACAAATTAAAAAGTCATTTTCAAGCACGTAATTATCAAAAATATTATTAACCCTATTTCTGGACATTATTTATCCTTACACTGTATCAAGCTTTAATTTTTATCTTTTATCTTGAAATAAAAATCAAATAAGCAAAAAGAAACAAACTATTCTATGTGTGTAATTAATTAGAAAAAGTCAAGAAATAAGTTTGAAAATATAATATTTGTTTATTGTAATCTTATAATGTGAATTATTAAATACATTTTCAAATTTTTTATTTTATTATTATTTTTTTTTTTGCAGTGTGAAGCTGTCACTTTATTCTGCTTGGTGATTATTGAGCCTAAAAATGTTTTAGATTTTTGCCCAGAATTGTAATTTTATATTTTGTCTCTTATTATTTCTCTCGTCTGTTTGCTTACTTTTCTTTCCTCTACGTCTTGTTTTTTTCTCTCTCATGCTTTCATCTTTCTGTCTTGTCATTTTTCCCTCCTTTTATCTCTCTCCATCTCTCTCTCTCTCTCAGGTACGGGTGATGTGGTAGCGATCATGATCCCCGAGCACAGAGGCCGTGAGCTGGTGCTGTTACTGGAGAGGAACGTGACGGTGAACATGCACATCACCATCGGGACGCGAAACCTGCAGAAGTACGTGAGCCGCACCTCCGTCGTCTTCGTCTCCATCTCCTTCATCGTCCTCATGATCATCTCGCTGGCGTGGCTCGTCTTCTACTACATCCAGAGGTTCAGATACGCCAACGCCCGAGACCGCAACCAGGTATACGCACACACACACACACACGCCAAATATACCAGTATCAGGCACACAGACTGGAAAAAAAAGACAAATACTTGCACAACCAGGTAAACACACACACACACACACACACACACACACACACACACACCCCAGATATAACCATGTCAGGTACTGAGACCCACAGACAAATCCACACACCACAACCAGGCAAACACACACACACCAAATATACCAGTATCAGGCACACAGACTGGAAAAAAAGACAAATACATGCACAACCAGGTAAACACACACACACACACACACACACACACACACACACACACACCAGATATAACCATGTCAGGTACTGAGACCCACAGACAAATCCACACACCACAACCAGGTAAACACACACACACACACACACACACACACACTGCCTCATTACTGTGTGGAACAAAGGTTACGTTTCCTACACACACACTCAGTATGCCAGTGTCATGTGTTGAGACAAAAAGAAAAAAGTGTACCACAACCAGGTAAAAAAAACCACACATACACACAAATATATCCGTGCCAGGTACTGAGACCAGAAAAAAGACGAGAACACACACACACACACACCCCAAATATAACTGTCAGGTACTGAGACCAGAAAAAAAGATGAGACCACACACACACACACACACACACACACACACACACACACACACCAGATATAACCATGTCAGGTACTGAGACCCACAGACAAATCCACACACCACAACCAGGTAAACACACACACACACACACACTGCCTCATTACTGTGTGGAACAAAGGTTACGTTTCCTACACACACACTCAGTATGCCAGTGTCATGTGTTGAGACAAAAAGAAAAAAGTGTACCACAACCAGGTAAAAAAAACACACATACACACAAATATATCCATGCCAGGTACTGAGACCAGAAAAAAGACGAGAACACACACACACACACACCCCAAATATAACTATG
Source organism: Pangasius djambal (assembly GCA_022985145.1). NCBI lineage: Eukaryota > Metazoa > Chordata > Actinopteri > Siluriformes > Pangasiidae > Pangasius > Pangasius djambal. The sequence goes on from CM040990.1 coordinate 23,037,060, forward strand.
TCAGGTACTGAGACCAGAAACAAAGATGAGACCACACACACACACACACACACACACACACACACACACACCCCAAATATAACCATGTCAGGTTACAAGATAAGAGTAAGGTGGAATTGCAGTAAAAGCGTTTGTTTGTTGTGTGTAAAGCGTGGGTAGCGCAGGAGCGTCAGTGCTGTATGTGGAATGTGGAAAAAGTGCAGTCAGGGTGCAGCATGTTTGCTCGTAAAGTTCCGTGCAGATCCCAGACGGCACTCCGGCGCTGGTTTACGGATGGGGAAGCGCGATCAGAGACAGAGACGTGCAGAGCCGAGCGCGAGTCAGAGACAGGAAGGAAGGCGGCCATTAGGGATGATCCAGCTGCTGCACTTTTATTACCTCTGCTTTCTTCTCACAGCTGTGTGTGTGCGCACATATACGTGCGTGTGCGTGTGCATTCGTGTGTGTGCACGTGAGGGGGGGCAATAACAGACTTATTGAGAGATGGCTGTTAGTGGGTTAGTGCCCCTATCTGATAGACAGAGAGAGAGAGAGATGGGGTGAAAGACATACAGTGACATGGAAAGAGAGAGACGGAGAGAAAGAAGGAGAAAATGGGAGAGGGAGACAGAAAAAGAGACACAATGAGACAGAGAGAAGTGTGGAGAGGGAGAGAGAGACGCCTAGAGAGACTCAGAGAGAGAGAGAGAGAGAGAGAGAGAGATGGATGTGATCTGATGATGAACTTTTAAATCATTACTAACCTGTGTGTGTGTGTGTGTGTGTGTGTGTGTGTGTGTGTGTGTAGAGGCGACTCGGTGATGCAGCTAAAAAGGCCATCAGTCAGCTCCAAGTACGGACCATCAGGAAAGGAGACCAGGTGAAAACACACACACACACACACACACACACACATCCTGCAGCGCTGATATCCTAACAAACATGTGTTACTATTTACACTGTGACCATCAGTGTGGAATGGCTGTTGTATACAGAGTGCAAAAGTTTGCACGCCCACTCATTTTGTCTTTGAGGGTGTACAAACTTTTGCACATATGTGAAGGTTAATTTCTTTTTCTGTGTGTGTTCATACATAAAGGTTATAAAACGGGGAAATGAAAATGTTGTTAAATATGACCTGGTGTCAATGGTACTTTCCAGCTTTTTTCTTAACTGCGCGTGCGCGTGTGCGCGTGTGTGTGTGCGCGTGTGCGTGCGTGCGTGTGTGTGTGTGCGTGTGTGTGCACCTCTCCAGGAGACCGAGTCAGACTTTGATAACTGCGCTGTGTGTATCGAAGGCTACAAGCCTAACGATGTGGTGCGAATTCTCCCCTGCAGGTGAGGACATGGTACCGAACATGCGTGCGCGCACACACACACACACACACACACACACACACACACACACGTACACACACACACACACTCATTCCTTTGCCCTCGTGCAGGCATGTCTTCCATAAAGGCTGTGTGGATCCGTGGCTGGTGGACCATCGCACGTGTCCCATGTGTAAAATGAACATCCTGAAAGCGCTCGGGCTCACGGTAGACACACACACACACACACACACACACACACACACACACACACAGTTATTTTGAAAAGAAAATCTGTTTCGGCATAATCACAGGTTCTGCGCTAATGACCCTGGAGGGGAGATCAGATGTTAGCAGAGAGAGAAAGAGAGAGACGGAGAAAGAAAGAGAGCAAGAGAAAGATGGTCAGAGACACAGAGAGAGACAGAGATAGTGAGAGATGGAGAAAGAGAGAAAGACAAGGAGAGAGGGAGATGGAGAAAGAGACAGAGAAAGAGAGAACGATGGGATGGGAGACGGACAGAGAGAGTGAGGCGGAGAGAGAGGTAGTATGAGATGAAGATAGAGAAGGATGAGGAGGGAGACAGATGGAGAAAAAGAGAGCTGGAGAGATGGACAGAAAGAGAGATACAGCAGGTTCTTTAACCCTTCGATGCTCGCTTTGATGTTAGAAAAGGGTTACGTTCCGATGCGTTTTCAGTTTGAGTGGTTCTCACACTTTTTGCAGCCCAGGACCCTTTCGGTGTTTATAGCTGCTATAACGTAAATAATGAAATTAAATGTAGCTATAAACAGATAAAAAAGTATGATGTGTCATTTAATTATTAAAAATATTATAATTTTTGGCAAGTTGCTATAATTTAAAACTCCTGAGGAATAGGACACTCGTATCGTCTTTCTTTTGTCAAGGGCGTTATGAGTGAACAATTTTATTTGGTGTGCGAGTGTGTGTGCGAGCGTGTGTGTTTGTGTGTGAGTGAGTGTTTGTGTGTGTGTGAGTGTGTGTGTGAGTGT
>CM040990.1:23039469-23078366 GCA_022985145.1 Pangasius djambal
TGTAGTAAAGGAGAGATTAGCGTGTCTGTAGTAAAGGAGAGATTAGCCTGTCTGTAGTAAAGGAGAGATTAGCCTGTCTGTAGTAAAGGAGAGATTAGCGTGTCTGTAGTAAAGGAGAGATTAGTGTGTCTGTAGTAAAGGAGAGATTAGCGTGTCTGTAGTAAAGGAGAGATTAGCCTGTCTGTAGTAAAGGAGAGATTAGCGTGTCTGTAGTAAAGGAGAGATTAGCCTGTCTGTAGTAAAGGAGAGATTAGCGTGTCTGTAGTAAAGGAGAGATTAGCGTGTCTGTAGTAAAGGAGAGATTAGCATGTCTACAGAGTCGGATTAAAGTTGTGATCTCTTCAGGTGAACTTCAGCCAATAGCGAGCAGCAGTTCAGAAGCATCGCTCGCTGCAGGGGCGGGCCAATATGATATGGACACGCCCACAGACATCGTGAAATGCCGACCGGGCAGCAGCCTCGGCCATTCGAACCACGGATGTGCGGACTGAGTCGTCCCCGGCGATGGCAGAGTAGCCATGGCAACAGGTGACACTGACTGAGCTTCCAGTGGAATCTCCTAGCCGATGACATCACACTATGACATCACTGCCTGCTGCATTCTTACCCTTTACTCTTTCTGTGTGTCTGGTGTTTGAGGAGGAGACGCACCAGTTCCTCTTTCTCTGTTGATTTACTTCAGAGTGTACACTCGAGTACCGTATATTCCGGATTATAAGACGCGGTTTAACTGTGCTGGGGGTGGGTCATTTCACAATTAGCCTCATGTCGCCGGATTATAAATCACCACACTGTGGCCGAATTCTCAACACGGCGTTCAGCTTCGTACGTGAAGCGTGTACACACCAGCCATCGCTAGGCTACACTGAAACTATACGTTCAGCATTTAAAGCTACCTGTAAGAAATATGCAAGAAACAGACATTGAATAGTTTTATTTTACTGAGCTAGACGATCCGTTAAGCTGAAAAAAAAAACAAAAAAAAAAACACTGGTTGTAATCTTTTATTAGCGTTATCTAAGTTGAGTTATTTATATATATATATATATATATATATATATATATATATATATATATATATATATATAGCTTTAGCGGAAACTTTTAGGGGATGTGGTGACCAAGGTGGCGTCATCTTACAAAAAAAAAACCCTTTCAAGACGCCATCTTGGGTTTAGCAATGTTTAGCTGCTGCTATGACCCCATTCAGAGTAACACTGGTGTATTTACTTGTTTATTTTATTAAGAAAGCCTTTTGCTAGCTTTAGAAACTTGACCGCTCTACAGTCAAACACTAGCCAGCTAGCTCGAAGCTAGCTATTTATCTTTAGCTAGTGCAAACCAGTGGCCATCCCTCGTAACAGCAAACTAACGCAAGCTAGCTAGCTTTCATTTTAAAAAGTATATATATATATATATATATTTTTAATTACGTAAGTTTTTTCCTCAATTTATTTATATCAGGTGCAAATGTGTGATGACATGTGACCTTTGTCTAAGAAGCGTAGTCAACAGTCAGTCAGACAGAAAATACAGTTACAGGACAGACCGGCACAGTTAGCGTAGCTAAGTGAAAATACCGTCGTAGTATGGAACTAGCAGTGCTAAAGTAACTAAACAATGCAGCCAGTTTTTCACTGGATAACGAATTAAAAAGATGTGAAGTCACTACGGGCTTCCTTCTTCTTTTCCACATAGTCCTGTTAGCTTAGCTAATAGACAGCATAAATCTCACCTTAAACGTGCACAAATTAGCTAGAGAGATACTGTTGCTATTTGCTAACTCTAGACTGGCTATGCTTCTTACATATAAGCCACGTGACATGTATGGGTCTCATGCTAGTGAATTGACAAATGTTTTAAAAATGAGTTTTCAGCTGAAACAGCACGTAGCTCAGACGGAGGATCGCTACGGCCTCCGCACCAGGTTTTATAGTCCGGAAAATACGCTACACTGGTTAGTTTTCAGCAGACAATCGGCTTTCGCTGCCTTCAAGTCCTCCTCGGAAGTGCGCACTTTACGAGTTTCAAGTCATTAAGCAATGATGTGATGCCAAGTGGTTGCGGGCGGAAACAAAATGGATGCCCTGGAAACTACCCCCCCGCCCCATTTTTTAATTATTGTTCTGTCAGATGAGAAGGCGAATATATTTTTACGAGAATCCAACAAAATGAACATCAGCTGAATAGTGTTTTAATCCAGTGTAGTTTTAGACAGGATTAGTTTTCCAAACAGATGTCTGTTAATGTCGTTTTCTTTTAATACCAACTGATTGTTTTGATCTTTATCGTAAGCGCTTGTTGTAGGGGGCGTGGCCGCGCACATCGCGCGTGTTTGTTAGTAGGTCACATGACCGTTACATGTCTGTAAGCGCTGCCTGTGCTAGGAAGTTGCCACTTGTCTTTATTGGTCTGTGTTTCAAACCAGACTTGATTTTGCTTTGGTTTTGCAGAAACGATAGAAAAGAGCGAACATTCCCTGGAGTGTCTTTTTATTTTTTTTACTTTTTCTCAAAAAATGTACTTATTACTCTCCAGTAATGATTGTTGCCCCACTTCCATGTGTCAAACTAATCCCGTCCGAAAAAAGGCCACATCCAAATCTACATCTATAATTTCTTGTTTCTTTCTCTGTTGACGCAACTTCAGAGTATTTTATTGACAAGCCCACAACTCGTTAACTTTTTTTTTTTTTTTTTTTTTTTTTTTTTTTTTTTTTTTTTTTTTTTTTTTTTTTTTTTTTTTTTTTTTTTTTTTTTTTTTTTTTTTTTTTTTTTTTTTTTTTTTGGTAGAAAAATCTGACGCTAATCCCGTAATTACGACATTTCCGTCAGGACTTGAAGGCCACACTCGTTCTGCTCGACAATCAGCTCGTTTGTTCATTCCTACGTGGAGTTTTCTTCCATTCCATCTTCTACCGAACCGAGTGGATTGAGGAGGAGGGGAGGAAAAAAAAAAAAAAAAAAAAAACCTCTCCAGGACATTTTAACTCAGAAAAAAAAAAAAGCAGTGTTTTATTTTTCTATAGAAGTGCATTTGAAGTGTGGACGAGTGCAGTGTTCGAAGACGCTCCGGGAGGATCGAAATGGCCACGTTTAAAAAAACAAACAAACAAAACAAACAAAACGCCAAACTCGTGACTCGAGAGTTCTTTGCTCGTGTGAGATTTCTTTTTTTTTTTTTTTTTTTTTTTCCCAGAAAGTGCTCTTGACCTCGCGGACCACAGCATTTCATACGCCTAGAGCATGACGGCAAACCCTTTGCACATGTGTTTGTATGTGAGTGGATTCCATTTGAACTTTGTATCTTTTTTCCTCCGCACGATAATTTTATTGTATATTGTAAATAGAAGCATTTTGTCAAACCAGTTCTCCTTTTCTCTCTTTATTCTGTAGTCACATGCACTTTATCTGATTTGAGGTTGAAGTTCATTTGATTTCATATGACATGTACGCACACACACACACACACACACACCCACACCCTTATTTGGAGGCTGATCTTAAACAAATCACACACAGGTTCTGCTCTTTACAGGTCTATATTTTGCACGCAAGTCAGACTGTGAATTGAATATGAATAAATTTTATTGTGATTTTTCAGTAAAGCTTTTCATTCCCACTGAAATGCCATCACATTTATTCAGATATTGATGCTCATTCGCTACACTGGCTTTACATACATCACACACACACACACACACACACACACAAAAGTAGAAAAAGAAGAAGACGTAATATCGGAGGGGAAAAAAAAAAAAAAAGAAGCAGTAAAGTAAACACTGGCGAGTAGAAAAACAGCTGAAAGTCATGATGATGATGTTGACGAGAAGAAGACCGCTGGCTGTGCGTGAGGTTTTCTGCCTCGAGGGGGCGCCGTGGAGACGACGCCTGCTGGCACGGAGACGCTCTGTGGATAAAAATGAAGAGGTTCACTCAAAACTGTTCAATACATTGCATAAGACACGCCCACAATTTGCAAATTGTAAACCGGTGGTAATCTGCTGTTGCATTTGCATACTGGAACATCATTGGCTGTAACATTTTATGATGCAATAACACTCACTTGTCACATGTTCAGTACTTTTTGTTTAACGATTGTATGAAAGCCACTGCAGTGACAAGTTTCACACTTTGAGCCTGAACACTTCGTTACTGTAAAAAAGTATTTCATCATAAAATGTTTTATAAAATCTGTTAGATTGACTTTGACGTATGGTTTCTGTGAATTTAACATTCATGGAAGGAGTCTCCAGTGTCGGCGCTTTGTAACACTCAGGTTAAAGTGTAACTTTAACTCACTTTGACACTCACTCACCTGCTGGAGTTCACCGCATGAAGGGGTACGAGGAGCTGAGAAACGAGATAACGCGTATAATTAGGAATTAGGGTGTTAGGGCACACTAAAAACCTGACTTTAATTACTGTTTTAAAGGTAAGTTGACATCTGTGTGAAGTGATATTTAATGCCATTTGTTCTTTTAAATCATTATTGACTAAGACCAAGAGATCCAGCTCACCTCTTGGTTTCACTGCGAGCCTCAGCAAACTTGTGTCTGGTCATGAAGCTAGCGAGAGCATCAGCCACCTAGAAATAACACGGAGCTTTCTGTGTATGGATTTCATGCCTAGGTGTGTAGTGCTTTCGAAACTTAATGTGTAACACGCCTTTGTAAATAGTAGTGCAGTCTGATTTAACATGAGAAATGATGCGTGGCATTTAAAACCTTTTTTTTTTTATACTTATTTGTCATGTTTTACTTTATTTGTCTCTAGGTGAAGGGAAGATGGGTTTTTATTGTTTAATATAAGAAAGTAAAAAAATTATTTAAAAAAAAATATTAAAGGTTTACTTATGCCACTAATTATTTAATTACCGACAACAAAATATAGTCTTAATAGTAATTCTAAATATGGAGAATAAAATGGTAAAAATAAAGTTTTGGTGGAAAATGTAGTTGATAACAACATGCTTGTCATGTGCAGAACTTTGGTTAAAGGTTAAACTTCAGATGGACACCAAATTTAAGCTGAGCGCAAAAAGTGATTCCAAAATGGCCACCGTTGTAATGTTCAAGCTACATGGTGGTGTTTTGTTAATTTCTGAAGATGAGAAAAACTAGAGAAGCGAACAACAAAAGTAGTTTGGGTTGACTGACTACTACTGTGGGGTAAAAATGCTTAAAAAATCATTGCACAAATATACTTTTTTAGTCAATACTCAAAAAGTATTGGGACCGTAGTACTGGGAGCTTAATAATGATACAAGCTTGGTGTTTACTTTAATACTGAGATGCTAAATCTTTAATAGGTTTCTATCATTTTGGAATTATTTCATTCTATACAGTACTGATTTAAACTGTTAAAAGTGTGTGAACTACTGTGTGTCTCCTACCTTATCTGGTGTGTCCTCATGCACGGCATGACCACAAGGGGGCAGCACCTGCATCATGAATTTACCTAAAGACAGTAAAAATCACCTCCGTTAAGAGATTTACAGAATTAAAAAAACGCGTTTATCGGGAATATTTGCTTGTTTATGGTGGCAGAATGGATCTCTGGATAAATGATGTCACACACAGCCCTTTATTAATGATGTTTATTATTTGGAAACTTTATCAGATGAGTTTCCTTTGGCACTGTGTGTTTATCAGTGAAGGAGGCGTGGCCTGTGTGCCTGTCAGTGACAGCGAAAGGGGCGTGGCCTGTGTGCCTGTCAGTGACAGTGAAGGAGGCGTGGCCTGTGTGCCTGTTAGTGACAGCGGAAGGAGGTGTGGCCTGTGTGCCTGTTAGTGACAGCGGAAGGAGGTGTGGCCTGTGTGCCTGTCAGTCTCAGTGAAGGAGGCGTGGCCTGTGTGCCTGTCAGTGACAGTGAAGGAGGCGCGGCCTGTGTGCCTGTCAGCGATAGTGAAGGGGCGTGGCCTGTGTGCCTGTCAGTGATAGTGAAGGAGGCGTGGCCTGTGTGCCTGTCAGTGATAGTGAAGGAGGCGTGGCCTGTGTGCCTGTCAGTGACAGTGAAGGGGCGTGGCCTGTGTGCCTGTCAGTGACAGTGAAGGGGCGTGGCCTGTGTGCCTGTCAGTCTCAGTGAAGGGGCGTGGCCTGTGTGCCTGTCAGTGACGGTGAAGGAGGCGTGGCCTGTGTGCCTGTCAGTCTCAGTGAAGGGGCGTGGCCTGTGTGCCTGTCAGTGACGGTGAAGGAGGCGTGGCCTGTGTGCCTGTCAGTCTCAGTGAAGGGGCGTGGCCTGTGTGTCTGTCAGTCACAGTGAAGGAGGCGTGGCCTCTTCTCAAAGCTAGTAAGTTTTTTAACAGTTTCAATTCACTTTTTCAATACACTATAAGAAAAAAGATCTAGAAAATTTTAGAACTCTTACGGGTTCTTCAGTTGTCCCTGTTCTTCAGAGGAACGCTTAAATGAACCCTACCCTCTACTGTGTCCCTATAAGAGAGGGCTAAAGTAGAACCATATAACCATCTAAAGTACACTTTGTTTGAAGAAGCTAAAATGTTAAACCCAAAGAGTAAATGTGTAATGCCTCTAAGTGATGTGGAACTCCAGGATTTCATCAGGTGAAACAGTGGAAATAATTAAGAGGAGCGAAGCTCTTATTTTGAACGTGAAAGATTTTCATTTTTGTTACTCTGTTACGAGCTTCAGGGCTGTGTATGCCTGGTGTTAGTCAGCAGAAGAAAGTTACTCTTATCCAATATTTGGCACACTGTAGACTGGAGTATGTGTGTGTGTATGTGTGTGTTATTATTAGCAGTAAAGGTCCTTGACTGACTGCACCAGGTGTCTCCTCAGCAGGGCTTTTTCTGCCAGTGGATATTTTGGACCATCAGTGAGAGCGTCTGAAGCAGAAAGACTCACCTTGCATTTGGCCGATGGTTAAGTCTCTGTCCAATCGATCGATACCTGCACACAGGACACACAGCTCATAATAATAAAAAAAACACCATCAGTATGTGTAAAATATTATTTAACCATGTGCACTGCTCTCCGGTCAGAAGGCAGCTAGACAGGAAGTGTTTGTGTGTTTGCTAGCTACTTTTTGTAATTTGAGCAGAGTCTACTTGTGTTTGGAACAGTTTTATGAAAAGCCAGGAACAGAACGTACTGCATGTGTGTGTGTGTGTATATATATATATGTTAATAAGTTTTCCTTTTGAATTCAATTAAATTTTTTTATTATAATGAGGTATTTAAGTCTCTTTAGAGTCTGTGTTTGTGACCTGCGAGCAGCAGCAGCTTGGGCACGTTACAGCCCAGGAACAGGTTGGAGATTCCTCTGAACCAGCCGTCCCAGTACTTTTCCGCTTTAGACAAGTCGATCCTCCAACTGTACACGCTCGAGGGCTGTAGGAACACACACACACACGCACGCAGTAGGGTCGGTATAGCTCATTACTGATGTGGGTGTTCAGTTCTGTTAACTCTCAGGTGATGTATGTAACTAGATTCCTCACTCACACTACACACTACACACCTTACCTCCTAGTTCAACAGTGGGACTTTAAATCAGTTTTTACACCGAAACTCATTTTGCTAATGAGGCATGAGGTAAAGAACCACATATTACTTCTGTATAGTGACTTACTAACAAATAAACTGGCAACTGCATCTAGCTTTCTCAATTTGTCTGTCTTTCTGTGTATTTAGCTTTTCTCAGTCTGTATGTTTATCTGTCTGTCTGTCTGTCCGGTTTTCTCAGTCTGTCTTCCTGTCTGTCAGTTTCTCTGTGTATCTAGCTTTGCCTGTCTGTCTGTCAGTCCGTCTTTCTATCCGTCTGTATCTCTAACCCTTTAAGTCAGTATGTCTAGGTATTCCTGTCTGTCTCTCACTATCCTAATCTGTATATCTGTCTTTTTATCTATCTGTCTGTCTCTAGATTCATCAATCTGTATCTCTATCTGTCTGTCTTAAATGGTTGTCTCTCTCTCTCTCTATCTCTAGTTGTGTTGATTTTTATCACTATCTATCTGTCCAGCTGTCTGTCTGTATTACTTTAGGCCTGGATAATAATATTAGAGAGCAGTAATAAAATGTCCATAAAGCCTTAGTGCATTACAGAGAGAGAGAGAGAGTGTGTGTGTGTGTGTGTGTGTTCGTGTTCTCACCTCCGATGCCGTGCTCTCGGCTTTGTCGGTGACGTAGTTCAGGTCGTAAAACTCCTCATGACCCTCAGCAACGCTCTCCGTCACTGGGCTCACCTGCTCAGCCGAGTCTCCGTCCTCAACTTCACACCTGAGTGTGTTCAGAGAGCATGATAAATAAATAAGAGCTAAATAAAAAAGTGTGGGTTTTTTTTTTGGAAGCTGTGAGATAACAGTACCTCCTCACTTGGCCCACCATTGATACTTTGGCTGATTCCAGGTTTCTGATCTGCCCGCTTTTAACACTACAGAAGCAGAGGACCGAGAGTTACAGTGCTGCCCAAAGTCCTGCATGCTTCAGGATGGATAGTGTTATAATAAGACTGATAGTCTTTCTTTTTACAGCATTAGAACAGAGATATGTGGACGTGTGAGACTTTATTAATGACCTCCATTCGATGGCGTGATCGATGGATTTGAAGGATCGGGGTCGTCCTTTCAGGAAGTTCTGCATGCTGTGAAGCACGTCCATGGCGCTCCCTACAGAGACAACACACTTCACCTTTAAATATTTATAAAATTACTATGAAAAGCCACAAAATGTTGGCTCATGACCAGGCATTTATTCAGGTAGAATTTGGCAGAGTTTGATTTTACCTGTTGCACAGTGTTAACATTTTAAATCTGTGATTGTGTTGCATTTATCACAGCTGTTGAGCTGCATGGCTTAAATCTAACACACATCATATAGATAATAGGATTATATAACTGTAGACCACGGCGCCGTCAAATTCTTGTGAAGAATTCTCTACGTTAACGGATTAAAAAATGTTTTATTTAGCAAAGAAAAACATATAATCCTTTCCTGTAAGGAGACGTTTATTTTACATTTATGTAAAACGGTAACTTGAAGTTTTCTGACGTCTTCAGGACAGACGAGTTCACGCCTTTGCGGTTTCTCAGTTAAATGACAAGCTGTGTTATTTCGTCTTATTAAATTAAAGAGAGAAAAAAGAGGGAAGGTCTGTTTATAGATGCTGTAACTTGTTCCACAACATTCCATAACATTAAATGTAACTATAAATGGATAAAAAAAAAAATCTGTAATCATTGTCAAGTTGCTGTGGAATAAGAAGAATAAAACATTTTCAGGACGTGTTGTTATAGGAAAATAATCAACGCCAGGGTGGTAACAGTAAATCGGCTTCATCACACCACCCCATTGTTGATTATTTTCCTGTAACAGCATGACGTGAAGTGTTTTATTACTTACGTATTATGAATGCAGGAGTTCGACTGAGGGTGGAGACTCCAGCAGTGATGTATAAGTATACTGTACTGAAACATAATTACAGAACAATCGCTCACCCTCCACGACGTCGATGACGACCAGGCCTACCACCGAGGGCAGCAGACTTCCACTGGCTGCGTGCACAGCTATGGCTCCGCCCATACTGTGACCAACCAGGATGATAGGGGGCGGGACTTCCCCGTATGTGGTTCGCACCACATTGGCTACATCTCTGTGGAAAGCACAGTGTATCTCAGCATGTGATATTTAAAAAGGAAGGAAGGAAGGAAGAGAAATAAATAAATGATGCTTATTTCTGGGTATTTCTGTCCGTTCATGACTGATAGTTCGTGTTTACTTTCATGTGTAACATGTACACTTGTATAAATGGTGGCTAAAATGCACCTCAGATCTCCTGCAGTGATTTGAGTGATCAGATTTAAGCTCTTAATCCTTAACCGCTCATCCAGATGACTGAGTTGAATTCTGCTCCACTTTTCAGTCCCATTGGATAACAGTGTTTGTTGGAGGATTAAACATAGGTGTGTGTGTGTGTGTGTGTGTGTGTGTGTGTGTGTGTGTGTGTGTGTGTGTGTGTGTGTTTTTGTGTTTACCTAGACATGGTCTGGGTGGAGAGATCATCAGCATGCCGGACTTGAGTAGCACCTATAATACACACCAGTATGACCAGCTTACTAAACCCTAACATAAATGGTATTATCTTCCTTACACTTGACCTTTGACCTTACCGTGCCCTCGTAGATCCATGGCCAGGACCCGACAGGTGACCCTACTCGTCATGGCCGCCTGCAGAGAGACAGAGCTTGGCTCACTCTCGATGTTATAGAATTCATGAAGTATGTTATATTTATGAATTCTGGATTCTGATTGGTCAGAATTTTCACAGACGTCCCACATCGTTAAATGTAACTATAAACGGATGAAAAGTGCCATGTGTCATCTTTTCATTAATTGTAATCACTGGCCGTAGTATAACAGGAGTAAACCACTTTCGGGACGTGTTGTTATAGGAAAATAATCATCTGTAGCATGGTAACAGTTACTCTGCTTCATCACACCACCCCATCACTGATTATTTTCCAGTAACAGCACAACACAGATTGTTTTATTCCTTATGTATAGAATTTTAATACATTCTTCATGTGCGTATAGGGAGTAGACTAGATATATTGTCTCACTGGACAATATATATTGATGACACAATAGTTAACTAACATTAGCTAGCTTGTTAGTTAGCTTGGCTACTGGTTTTGAATTACATGGTATAATAGTAAGCTTAGTGTTATCTAGCTTGTGAGTGGAATTGATTTGCTACTTAACACCAGATATGTACTGTTAGCTAAGTTAAGTAGTGCTACTTTTAACTAGCTGGCTAGCGACATAGTGGAGTTCAAACCAGTAACAGAAAACAAAAATAGAGGCCAGCGGTGATGTCAGAAGTTCTGGATCGCAATTGGTTAATTGACACGCAAGCTCCTCCCCTTTTGACTCCCCATTTGATGCCTGTTATTCAGCAGAATCAGGACATGTGAAATGAGACGTGTGTGTGACATACAGTAAAGACAGCCCAGGACAGTGCTGAATGTCCTCCTCCATGCAGCAGCACCAGCAGTGGACCGTCCTGTCCGCTCTTATACACACGGAACACGTACACACACACACACACACACACACACCTGTCAAGGAATCATACCATGTTCTGCACATAGGACACAAAGTATAAACCTGACAAACCAGAGGCTGCACTAGCAATAGTACCAAACACTTTAGTGTGTGTGTGTGTGTGTGTGTGTGTGTGTGTGTGTGTGTGTGTGTGTGTGTGTGTGTGAGTGAAGGATATGTCCTTGCTTTCTGCCGATCCCACCACCACGTCGTCCATCATCTCAAAGTATTCGCTCCATGACACTGGGGAATAATCTCTCTTCCTGCCCACTCCATGACTGAAGCGAGAGAGAGATGAAAAACAATGACAAGTTAACAGGTTTATATTAATGTGCTTGTTCTAATACGTTATCGTTGCTATAGTAACAGCTCGTTCACAGGGACTTGTACGTAGGATGCTCCACATAAACATATTTTTAGAAATCGTTGATATGGAGAGGTGTAAGTTAATGTAACATGTAAGAAAGGAGTCTCCAGTGTCAGCACTTTGTAACAGTCAGAAGTAAAGCTGTAACTTTACATTTTCCGACGTCTTCAGAACAGAGGAGTTTACGAAACTTTCTCGGTAAAGACAAGTTGTATTTTCTGTCTTACTGATGTTTGAGAGAGGACGGACGGACAGACGGTCAGACAGACGGATGGATGAATTAATAGATGGATTGATGTAGAGAATTTGGGCACATATGACTAAAACAACAGCGTAGTAAAGATTTTTATGTTATATTCATTACCACATTAAAATCAATATTGACAGTTACACAGTTGAATGCAAAAGTTTGTACACCCCATTGTTTCTGGTTGGATTATTTATTTATTTATTTATTTATTTATCTATTAATTAAATGAATTCCAAGAATTTACAAATTAAATGTAGGGCCACAAACAATAAGATTTCAGAGAACTCAGCAGAAAAACTCTAAACCTCATAGGAAGAAGGGAAGAGATCATATTGTCTTGTCATGTTATTATTATTATTATTATTATTATTATTATTATTATTATTATTATTATTATTATCTACACAAATAATATTGAATTGAATTTAAGTCATTATATCAGCAAATTATTAACATATATGTGAACACTCGGTCACAGATATAGACGTAAATACACCAACAGGAAGATTTATAGATGGATGGATAGATACAGTCTGATGCTTACACAGACAAACTGATGTGAAAACAGACACATGAATAAACACACACACACACACACACACATACACACACAATCTTACTTCTCGGTGTCAAAGTTTTCCTCCCACATGCTGGCGTCGGTGTTCAGCTGCTACTCGGTGTCAGGCACGGAGGAACGGCTCTCTGACCTGCTGCACTCGGAGGCCATCAGACAGAGAGAGGGTGTGTGTGAGTGTCTGTGTGTGTCTGTAGTGTAGAAAAGTGACACACACCAGGCACTCAGCTGAAGAGCCTGCAGGTGCAGCAGACAGGTGGATCAATCACAGCGTGCGGATGAAACAGAGATTATCTCAGAATACACCCAGAGTCAGGTGTTTTTGTGATCTGAGGGCCAAGAGCATGAGTGTGTGTGTCAGGGGGGATTCATTTCATCGCCCGCTTCTTGTACTTTCTGGAAAAAAGTAGCATCATTTTGTTTGTTTGTATTGAGAGAGAAGTGAGAGAAGCGTGGGAGCAGCGTGGAGAATTTCTTTAGCCATCACAGCAGGAGATGAAGTTTAAAAAAATCATCTCTGTATAAAAAGCTTCACTGGTTTGAAAGTAAATAGTGACTTAAGTAATAAATAAAACACTCCTTATTCCTTATCCAACTTTTTTGTTGTAGGAAAATACTCGACGATAAGGTGGTGCGATGAAGCAGAGTTACTCTTACCACCCTGAAGTTGAACGTTTTCTTATAACAGCATTTCCTCTTATAACACACCAATTCACCAACGACTGTATTTTTAAAAAATTTACTAAAGAATACATCATACTTTTTATTTATTTATTGTTACATTCAATGTTGCAGAATGTCTGAAACAAGTTAGTTCCTGTTCTCACTTATGTTAGAGCAGCTGTAAACATATAAAAGTCCTTCCCTCACCCGTCTCTCTTTTCCCCTCTCCCTTAAAGTCAACAAGACAAAAAAAAACGCAGCTTGTCACCTTACTGAGAAACCGCAAAGCGTAAACTCCTCTGTCCTGAAGAAAAAGAAAGCTTACAGAGTGTGACAAAGCGCTGACACTGGAGACTCCTTCCATCAGTGTCTCCTTACAGAAAACCTCACCATGTTAATGATTAGATGTTATTTTAAACTACTGTCAGAGCTGCTGTTATAGAAATATAATCAACACCTTCTAACCAATCAGAATTGAGAATTGATTGTGGTGTTTGGAAACTACTCGCTGCTGCTGAAGAAAGCCCCACATGGACAGCCTGAAGACACATGAGATTACTGTGGATGGTAAAACTTAGGAACCATGAAGATGGCTTTGGACTGCAAATGATACGAACAGTTTTGCTCTCAGGTCTCCATCAGTGAACAGTTTGATAACTTCAACAAATAGACTTCATGTGAAACCTGTAATGAATTTCCTGGTTACACATTTGCACTATTTGACCATATAGCACACATTTATAGAAGGGAATGATTTATAATCGCACTGTGTCACTCAGATGAGGACGGGTTCCCTTTTTGAGTCGGGTTCCTCTCAAGGTTTCTTCCTCATATCGTCTCAGGGAGTTTTTCTTCACCACCGTCGCCTCTGGCTCGCTCATTAGGGATAAATTTATAAATTTAAAATTTATATCCTGAATGTGGGTATTTCTGTAAAACTACGTCATGACAATGTCCATTATTAAAAAGTGCTATAATCAAATTGAATTAATAGAATGTAAAAGGAAGAGATGAAGTGGTGAAGTGATGGAGAAGATATGGGAATCTGAAAATGAACATGAAAATGAAAATTTAGTCATTTTTTTCCCAAAGATCTTTGATCCAGAGCACTGGAAGGAGGTGACATTATTGTAGTTTTTTTTTTTTTAATAGTCTATATATTTATTCATGTTTACCTTGAAGAGTACACTAGAAAAGTGTGAGAGTCTGCTTTATAGTGTGTGGTGGAAAAATCCCAAACACTGTATTGTCTGTTGTCCCTAATTAAGCATGTGATCTCTCTCTCTCTCTCTCTCTCTCTCTCTCTCTCAGGTGTTGATGACAGTAATGACAGGTTGCTAGGCGACCTATATAGCATAACCTTACTGTAAACACCTGGCAGGTCATGAAAACACTATGATTATGTGCTTTGAATCTGATGCTCTTTTATTATTTAACAACAATGAAAGAAAAACTCCACGGACCTCACATACAGAAAGAACCAGAGCTCCAGAGCTACTGACTGACATAAAATACAAAAATTTGTTTGTGATGTTTTTTTTCTCATGTGCAGTACGTAAACAGAGAGATGTTGGCTCATCATCATACAGTATTGTGTGCCATGGAGTGTGCATATTATTCCAGAGCAGCCCCATGGGACAAAAGGCAGGAATAGTCATGAATCTCACAACTCTGGAGGAAACGGAGCCAAGCATCTCCAACATCACAGTGACTCCAGTGGAGTAAAATTCATTCAGCGTTCAGACTTGCAACAGGTACCGAGCCATTAGAGCTGGACATTTTTTTTTTTGTTGCACTGAATGCATGAATCGTGTCTAGAATGAATCTCGCGCCGAGCTGAATAAAAATGCGTGGTAAACCCGACATGCACCCGACATGCACAGCAGCATCGTCGTTATTTTTGCAGACGGAGCTCGAGACAGTCGCGAGCGCAGACACGCCGCACAGCGCTTTCGCACATCCGACATTTTCCTGCATTATCTCACACTGTGCACTGCGTGACTGCGCGGTTAAAGCCCTCTGATATGCACATATGCGTCTCTGTTTTAATTCCACAGAGTAACGATGCATCACTTGGTGCTGCTGCTGATGATGATGTGCAGCTTTGGAAGTTCTCAGCATCTGCGTGTGGAACTGTGTCACCTCTAACTGTCTGATGCAGGTGGGTTACATGATCTTAATGCACAGATTTTTACACTGGTGTTGATAGAGGGCAGTTGCAATGCTATAGTAGCTCCAGGACTCTTTAGGTGTTAATATAGTCTAAGTGTCACATTTATTGTCTTAAGATCACAATATAGTATAAAGTAAGTAATGAAACACAGGTGGTGTGATTGAAGCAGAGTTACCACCACCACTATGAGGTGTTTTATTCCTCTTATTCCACAGCAATTTGCTGATGGTTACAATTTTTTACGTTTATTGTTGTGGAATGTCTGCAAGTTAGTTCCTCTCTCTCTCTCTCTCTCTCTCTCTCTCTCTCTGTCAGTCACTCTCTCTTGAAGTTAATAAGATAAAAAAAAATGTGTATAAATATATATATTTTTTAATGTAACGTAAATTCGTCCGTCATAAATTCTTTCTCATGCTGGAAAACCTACTTACAGCTTTGACTGTTACAAAGGACTGACACTGGAGTTAACTGTATTTGACTTCCTAGCTAGCTATGTCACCTGCCGTTATCTTTTTTGAGAGCTGTTTAAAATACCTAAATGTGTGTTGTTGTTGTTGTTGTTGTTGTTGTTGTTTCTAATTTCAAGTAAACAAATGCACTAGACATCATGAGATATGTTAACACTTAAGTTTGTGTCTTGGTAACCAAGACATGCTTATAGGCAAACAAAGTATTTTTTAAATGAATAATATTGTGGTAATATCGTACACTGTGTTAAAATATTATGAAATTATCAAGATAAAAATTGAAATTTGGAGCATGCCTACTTAAAAAAACACATGATTTATATAATTAGGCCTGAAAATGTGGTTTAGAGTAGGGAAGTACTAGAATGTGCAGTGGATCCTAGAACTGGGTATAAAAAGTTACTTTATGTAAGTTGAACAAGATTGATTGTCAGTATAACCACATAGTATACTATATCACAAGAATTGATTATACTGTATATGTAGTAAAATACAGAATTTGTATTATTATTAAAATACCAGGAAAACAAAAGGGAATAATGAACTGCATGCAGAAATCTAGTACCACTTTTTGAGAATAATTTGTAGCATGAAGTCTTGATTATTTTGGAATCAACTTGTTTTACTTTATAATTGTTTTTACTACAGTGTAAATGTGACACTCGGACCAGCAGACCACCAAAACCAGCCACTTCTTTGAGCAATAATAATCTACCAACACTAACCAGATGGAATCTCACCCAAGCCACCTTGATAACAAGCCCAAAGCATGGTACAAGACTGAGTCCAGATCCAAAAACCAGCACCAAGAGGCCACTGTGCCTACAGGCATGAGAGGAGGAAATGGGTCCTTCAAAAAGGGTGGAAAGTCAGTAGATTCCCCTATGCAAACCAAAATACCAACAGGTACTGTTACATCAAGTACACCAACCACTTTAGCTCCTACATCTACCACAGCATCACCAGCTACTTCAAGAACACTCGCTGTCCCAGCAGCTACAGTTTCGTCAATCGCTTCCTCCACGATTCTTACAACTAAAATCCCTGACATGCATGCTGTTGGGATCACTCAAGGTACCACACTGACTGCAGAAACCAGTGAGCACAAGACAAAGTATTTAAGAGAAGGAGAACTGAAGACCTCTGATAAAAACTCCTCCAAGAACATCCACAAAACCAGATCTCAGATTAGTGCATTCACAGATTTGAAGAAGAGCCTCCAAAAAACACCTCCAGCAGTTGAAACAACAAGAACAGTCTTGCCTAAAACTGTTCAACAAACAACTTTTTCTCAAATCCCCAGGACTATGTCCAGCCCAAAGCTCAGATCCAGTCCTACTCCAACAGTTGCAGTGGACCAAGCCGAAACCTTCCATAAAGGGAGAAGCAAAGAGATGGCGCCATCACTCGCACACAAATTCAAATCTAATGACAACGGGGCATGTGTGATGGAAGACAGTCAAGAGGTAGAAATGCTTCAGAAGAATAAAGATGAAGAGAAGAACAGAGACAGGAAAGAAGAAGAAGGCATCCTTAAGGACATACAAGTGGGATGCACTCTCAAAAGAAGTGACATCACTCTTCAGGCAGCATCTAAATGTCCCCTATTTCCACTAGACATATTGCAGTTATCTCCAGGGGCCACAACCTCCTCTGCATCACTGGTGAAGGTGACAGCAGGCAAGACAGATGAAAATGCCATGGCCCAGGAGAGAGAGTGTGAGAGAGAAAAAAGAAGGGAGTGGAAGGGAGGTATGGATGGAAGAGAAGCCCTTGAAAAGAGAGGTGGATATAAAGGGAAAGACCAGGAGAAAAAGGCAGAAGAGAAAATAAAGAAAGAAAGGAATGGCCAGGACAGAAACAACGAAGCCAAAGAGAAAG
The DNA here is from genome assembly GCA_022985145.1 of Pangasius djambal. Lineage (NCBI taxonomy): Eukaryota > Metazoa > Chordata > Actinopteri > Siluriformes > Pangasiidae > Pangasius > Pangasius djambal. The sequence goes on from CM040990.1 coordinate 23,056,908, forward strand.
AAAAGGAGGAAAGAGAAATGGGAGAATCAATACAAGAAAAGAAACTGAACCAGATCAAGAGCTTCAAAGATGCTGCGACGATGACTGAGGAGAACCCCATTCCTGTCCAAACACTTGATGCTGCCATGCAGACAGAGCTCTTGTATGAGGATGCTGAAATTCAGGCTGTTGTAGAGGTCAGCAGCAAGTCCACAACCATGAGTCCGAACATGACACATCCATCCTGGAGCCTAATAGACTCTACGGTTAACCTCAGCAACCATGAGAAAGTTTCTGGAACTGCCAGTATGAGCGTACAAAATGGACTTAGCCAAGATGTCAGCTTAGATTCAGGTTTAGCACCAATAACTCTTGAATCAGTGGGATCCATGGCTAAAAGTCTGAGTCCAACCCCTTACAAGTCTTCCATATCCTCCAAACGTACTCGGCAACACGTCTGTCAAATCCAGATTGAATTGTGCAGCCAATCCACTCTGTCTGACAGTCTGGCTTTGTCTAAGGAGAAGCATTCACAAGCTTCTTCAGCAAGGTCTGGCTTTGAAAGGGAACCCAAGCAAGTGGACGGAGAGGGAGACCAAGCGGCGACAGGTCCGCTTCCAGAGGTGGCGTGGGATGAGCAAGGCATGACGTGGGAGGTTTATGGAGCGGCTGTAGATATGGAGTCTCTCGGCTTTGCCATCCAGAATCACCTCCAGTGCAAGATCCAAGAACACGAGCAGCGCATTAGACACCTCCGCAAGTCTATCTCGCTCTCCGAGCACTCGAATGGTGATGGGAAAAGAGGAAGAAAGAAGAAGAAGAAAAGGAATGCCTTCCGGTCTCTGTTCCAAAGATCCAATTGCTGCTTGAAGACTGAATCTGAAGCCTAAATGGCTTAATGACTATATATGTGGTGGCGTATTTGTTTTTGAAAGTTCAGGCCACACCAATTAAATGGTATGGTCTGAATTTGAGGGAGAACTTTGATAACATTTGCTGGAGTTCTGGACAGCTGTTTTCTGTTAGACAGCAAGATTGTAAGGTAGGAATTTTTGACTAGTAGAGACAAGATGGTTGAGGTGTGGTACGAATAGAGAAAGGTTTAGATGAATTGGCTGGTAATTGACAAACTTCATCATGGTATTGTAGCACTGAGTTTCAAGCACTCACACTGTATGTACCATGCAGTTAGACCAGTTAGCCAGGTGTTGTAGCTCACACTGATGCACTTTAGCTTCACCTGAATCCATTTTTTAAAATTCTGTGGTGTAATTAATTGGTGATAGACTTGGTTGGTCAGAAGTAATAATCTGTGGCTAGGTGGTGCTGCCTAAACACTCACTTTGGTATTATATTCTGTGTTTTTAGCCCAGTATTTTCCAATCCTGGTCCTTGAGCACCAATCAACTACACATTTCACAGTACCATATCTTGTGTACCTCCTGATATTCCCTCAATTTATGCTCCAGCTCCATCTTTTCCACACCTTGTTCATAATTACTAGTATCAGCAAGTATAAAGGAAGGGTAGTGTAAAAACAGGACAAATAAAAAAAAAGACAAAATAAAATAAAATTGTGTCTTGTTAGCAAGTGTATATATCCTTCCTTGCACATGCACTGCCGTAATTTTAAGATGTGTTTCCTAATTCCTTAGTTTTGTGGTTCCCTTGTTTTCACCTCCTAGTCCTAGTTATGGTCCAACATTGTTGGATGTTTCAGTCTGTATTACAAATATGGATTTACCAATGATGACAATGGCTGCTTGTATTTTGATTTTAGAACATCTTGGAGAGAATCTGCTATAAAGTCCAGTGTTTCTGAGTCCTGGTCCTGGAGTACCCTTAGTTTTCCCTACATCCAGCACACCTGACTGGGCTGAAGGAGATGTGTTAGGATGGGGAAAATACTAAATTAGGATTATGGCAAGGGTTCTCTGGGACCAGAATTGAAAAGTTCTGCTCTAGTCTAATGGTTTTGAACACTGATCAATATTTAACAATTTCCATGAGGACTGTTCATGCATTCATGCGTTCAAGCACATGGTTTTAGTGTTTGGTGGTGGTGTGTTTGTTTGTGTTTTCCTTGTTTGTCAGGATAAAGTATAATTCAAATATTCCAAAACACACATTGAAATAAAAAGTGAAAACAGAAAAGACATTGTTTGTTCACTTCTCACACACACAAAATTATGTTTTCTTTCTTCTGAAGGCTCCCAGTGGAATATCTGCCCCACTTTATGTAAAGGTGAAGTGTGTATGAATACATTTATGACAGCTTCATCTCTCCTCCTGGCCATCTCTCTCTCTCTCTCTCCCTCTCTCCGTCTCTCTCTTGCTCTCTGTTTTTTCATTCTTTTTGTTTGATTATTTTCCCCACTCTCTCTGTATAAATGATTTGTATACCTACATAAAACCTACATTATGTTTTTCTCAGAGTTTTTGTCATCATTAATTGATGGCTCGTGGTTGTAGGGAAACTTTGTGAGAGCAAGATAGAATGAAAATCTATCTGTCCTTCCATTTCTCTTTCTGTCCATCTGTCTGGCCATCAGTCTATCTATCTATCTATCTATCTATCTATCTATCTATCTATCTATCCTTCCATTTCTCTACCTGTCTGTCTGTCTTTCTGTCAGTCTTCCTGTCCATCTGTCTGGCCATCAGTCTATCTATCTATCTATCTATCTATCTATCTATCTATCTATCTATCTATCTATCTATCTCCTCATTCTTGTCTTTCTCATGCTCTCTCTCTCTCTCTGTTCTTTGAGAAAGTCACAGTGACAGAAGACACTACCCGTCCTGAGCATGGCAATAAAGCAGAGGAATAATTGCTTGGCACAGTGCGTTAGAGATACTAATATGGGATACTTATCTCGAGCTATTTATATACACACCCATCATGTGGATCACTTGGTAATATCAAACTACTGAGTGTATTCCATCTGTTGCTACGCACATTTTTGCCAGACACACTCTACCACCATAGGAGCATCACTGACCAGATATTACTTGGAGTCCAGGACAGTTAACACACACTGACCATGGACAAGATGAAGTTTAGTCTGTAACTGTGCACCTTTGAATAAAGCGTCTAATATGTTTACAGAGTGTTAAAGAAAAGAAAAAAAAAACCCTAGGCATGCAAGCAATGCTAATGCTCAACAGACTCATGCCAGCACCACACACACTATGTTAGTGTCACTGCTGTGCTGAGTATGATCCAAATAATGAGTATGATCCTAATAAGGTTAACAAGACCTTAATTATGTGCGTGTGTGGAGAGAGTGAGAGAGAGAGAGAGAGAGAGAGAGAGAGGGAGAATTGAGTTAATATAGAGTCTGATTTCTAGGTCAGTAAAGTTTGTCCTGACTCTGATTGCACTAATGCATCACGTATTGCACTTAAGCATCCGCCCCGCTGCATGTGATTGGCCGAGAGACGGACGCCCCCGGCTCGTGACTGCGAGCTTTCATTTATGGAATATGTAAATTAGATTAAACGCTTTCGGCTCATGATTGGTTGTTCGGTCTGAAATATGTAAATGAGCCACTTGCAACGCAGACTGCGCTCACACACACGCACGCACACGCGCACACACACACGCCGGCTCGGGGAGCGCGTGCAGGGGGTGTGACCATACCGAGAGAATTAAATATAAAAAATAAATAAGCAGGTAGGTAAAGATCTTTGTTACAACTTTAGCGGTTTGTTGCATGATCGAAGTTTGTTACAGAAGTTCTAAGGTGTGAAGTGTAACAGTGTAGATATTTAAATGCAACATTAAATGACTAAACTCCGCACTTGTACTTTTTTTTGTACTTGTAGTTGTGCTTTTGTGCAATTTTACGTCACTGTACACAAATCTACTTTGTAAGGTTATTGTGTAACTTACATGTAGGTCATTCTGTAGTTACTCAATGTCGTTGCTATGCACAATTTGTTGCCCCACTTTACCCCATATATCACTGGACAGGGACCTCCACAGGTGCTGTAGTGATATGGTGGTACTGTGTTCACTTTATTAGACACACCTATGTTGTTGGTGCATCTTGTAGGAGTTACACACTGTAGTTCATCCTCTTGCTTGTGCAGTGTGTGTTGCTTGTCCTCTACTCTTTATCAGTGTCAGTTTCTCAGCACGGTGCCACAGTTGGCTGGAGATTTTTGGCTGTTGGACGCTGTTGCAATGGCAGTGTCACTGTACTGAGAATAATCCAACCACTCCTTCCACTGATGGATGAGCTAAACTGGGGATGACAAATTATTCAGAGCAACAGAGGCTAACCAGTCAGTGCTTGCTTGATGCACAGTCCTAAAAATGTCAAATGTTTCTTGTTTTTTTCTTTTATAGGGGTGTCAGAGTGTTTGTTCTGGGAAAAAAAAAACAGCACACATCTCTGTTTCTTTCTCTTTTAAAATGTCTCTCTCTGCCATCACCTTCTCCTTTCTTGTCCGCCGCTCATTCTCCTCGGTTAGCAGGAGCGCTAGTGTGCGTTCAGGCCGGTGTGTGTGTGCATGCGGGTCAGCAGTGCCTGGGATCCGCTGGTACGCCACTGCTCGTTTGGATGCTGATGGAAGCGGCCGGCCCACCACATGGGACTCATTTGGGATTTGGGACAATCGCATCGAGGCGCCCATCCTGTTGCCACCCAGCATCCGCTACGGTAAACCGATCCCACGCATAAGCCTAGACCACGTGGGCTCAGCCTCACAGATTGGCCGTCGTCGTGACAACGAGGATCGGCTCCGTGTCGCTGAGCTCACGCCCTCCACACTCTATTTTGCTCTGTTTGACGGACATGGAGGCACGCAAGCCGCTGACTTCTGCTACACACACATGGAGCGCTATATTAGGTGACTCACACACACCTGTGTACATAAACAGACACTCAACATAAGTATAGGACGCAGGATATCAGGTTAAAGCCCACACAGCCTGATCTATCATGTGTGTGTGTGTGTGTGTGTGTGTGTGTTGTAGGAAGGGTCTGGAGAAAGAGTGGGATTTAGAACAGGTGTTAACAAAAGCCTTCCTAGAGGTAGATGCTGCCTTGGCCTCCGAGGTGCAGATGTATGGCAATGGTACGAATGCACAAAATTACATGGCATAAAAACACATTCCAGTCTCACGCAATCCTTTTCAAAATTTCCCAGCCAAAAAATGTGAATTCCAAAGAGCCGTGCCCAGACATGGTGTGGTCCAAAACCAGATCAGTCCCGAATACATCTCTGAATAATCCAGCACAGACACAGCTAGGTACCCAAATAGTAATACCCAGACTGCCAAAAAAAACACCTCAGCTCTGGTGTAAATATCATCTGGCCCAAAAGCAACTCAGCCACAAACAGCCCCTAATTCCCAAATAGTTTGGCAACATGAAATGACTTTAGAAATAATTAGGTGCAAAAAAAATGACCTAGTTCCAAACAAGATGTTCTGAAACCTGTCTCAAACTGTTGTGTCTGGAAATAATTCACTCATTCATTCATTCATTCATTCATTTATACTTTATCCTGGTCTGGGTCACAGTGGATCAGGAGCTTATCCCAGGAACACAAGTTGGGAATACACCCAGAATGGGATGCCAAGCCATCACAGAGCACCATACACACACACATATGCACTTTCACACACCAATCACCAATCCACCAACTGGTGGGAGGAAACCTGAGATCCCAGAGGAGACCCACATGAACACAGGTTGAACATCTTCACAGATAGTAACCCCAGCTCTGGACAGAACCAGGGACCCTGGAGCTGTGAGGCAGAAACCTGCTGGTACCACTGGGCCAAACAACTCAGCTCCGAACAATACGATGAAAACATGACCTGTCCCAAAAATTACCTGCCCCTACATCTACATCTTTTGTGCAAATAGTTCATTCTGAATAAAGAGGCAAAAAAACACAACCAATTCCCAAAAACAACTCAACAGTCAGGCAAGTCTGAACATTCTGGCAGAAAACTGACTCATTCCCGAAACCTATTCCCAAACTGGTAGGTCTGACAATAAAAACAATCTGGCACAAATGTCCTAGCAAGAATGAATAGGATTGCATGATCTGTTTCTTCTTCGCATTTTATCAGGATTATGAAACCAAAACCAACCAATCACAGCCCTCCAACTGATCTTATTGCCAGATATAGTGCTTTAGAGTAACATTTGTCATGATATATTTTTATTATATGTTTGATTGGCATTTTTTAAAGTTCTTTGGTGCTAATACATTCCAGCTTCCCTGATGACGGTGGGCACTACAGCGACGGTGGCTTTGCTAAGAGACGGGATAGAGCTGGTCGTTGGGAGTGTCGGAGACAGTCGTGCCATGCTGTACAGGAAGGGTGAAGCATACACACTCACTAGCGACCATACACCTGAGAGAAAGGACGAAAAACAGAGGTACAGACGCTACACAGAATCCCTCTGAACCTCAGTGAATGGTATTCACTGGCATGCTAAGTGGATTGTGTGTGTGTGTGTGTGTGTGTGTGTGTGTGTGTGTGTGTGTGTGTGTGTGTGTGTGTGTGAGTCCTTTCTTTCTTCTGTCCCACTCTTAAAATAGACCAACTTCTCTTGTATAACGGAGATGATTTAAATGTCATTTGTGCCTTTAAGTGTGCAAATGGCTAACAGCTAGCTAACAGGCTAACCTGACAGGATTTCTGGGAGAATTTTTAAGCCATATGCATAAATGTTTTTAAAACCCTTGATACCTGATAACTTGATAGCATTTCTGAGATATTCATACATGCTTATAATTTCACTCATAACCAAGATCGCTAACCTAAGAAGATTTTCATGTTGTATACATAAATTTTCATAAACTTCACTGGTAGTGCTAGACAGCTTACATAAGCTAACCTGACAGGATTTCTGAGAGAATATTTCTAAAGTCATATGATAAATGAAATCTAACATTAGAACTTACAACATTATAAGCTAACATACCAGGACTTGTAAGGTAACCTTTTCCTCTTTTAGTGCAGCCATAAAAAGATTTTTGAGCACGGGGTTCCTCAAAATCCTGCCTGAGATGGCAAACAAGAAATCCAATAATTCTATTCAGTGAACGACAGAAGCTGCAAAAAAAAAAAAAAAAGCCTGTAAAGACAAAATAAATTCCACATAAAACATTACCTAATATTGTGAACAGCAATAAAAAAAAACTGTGTCAATTATTCAGTAATTTTAAAAACTGATCAGCTTGTGGAATTTTTTTGCTGTTCCCTAAAATACTGCATGAAGTTTTTATAATTATGTGTAAAATGTGCTCCTGTGTGTCCTCATTCTCTCACGCTGTTTACTTATGTGTATGCTATCTGTACTGGCATCTCGGTGTATATGGGTGTGTTTGTTCTCTTGCTCAAATTTCAGTGATATGTGGTGTGTGTGTGTGTGTGTGTGTGCGCTCTGTACCAGAATACGCAAGAGTGGAGGTTTCATAACATGGAACAGTCTCGGTCAAGCCAACGTGAACAGCCGTCTGGCGATGACACGCAGCATTGGAGATTTCGACTTAAAGCAAAGCGGTGTTATCGCAGAACCCGAGACCACTCGCGTTATAGTGAGTGTGCGATGTTGCTTTGCTTTAAACAATTCAGTGTTTCAGTGTAGCTGACTAAGATATCAGTATATTAACTTTTGTGAGTGAATATTAAAGGGAAGTGCAGGAATAATCCCTCAGATTTAATTGCTCATTTTTCTCTTGTAATTTTTAAATCTGGCAAATAATGGACCTCATTTATTAATTTTCTAGTAAAGTTGTGTAAATGTTTTTTGTTGGACAAACCAAACACATTTACAAAAGTTTCACTGATTTTCTTCACGTTCACGTTTATGTATGTTTAGCCACGCCCATAAAAATCCCTAAAAGGCAAACCTTACAATGACCTGAAAACATGATCACTAAAAGGTGAAAGATTGTTTAAATGCTCCTGAAAATCATTTATGAATACATTTCAAGCTTGATAAAGGTCTGCTTTTTATTTTATTTTATTTATTTATTTATTTTTTTATCTCAAAATGGCTTCCTGGTTTCATCTTCCAGTTACAGCATTCTCATGACTCATTTCTGGCCCTGACCACCGACGGCATAAACTTTATCATGAGCAACCAGGAAGTCTGTGATGTCATCAGCCAGTGCCACGATCCTACAGAGGCGGCCCACATCATCGCCGAGCAGGTAGCCGGATAGCGTTAGTGCTAGTTTTACACATTTAAGATCCAATCATTTGTGTTCTCAGTATTAAATTAGGAAGCAACTTTGTTTGGAGGTAAAACATAAAAACAAGCTCGTATACCACAGCACTGTGGAATCTTGTGTTCTGATTAGTCAAAATTGTTGATTAGTTTTCCCTAACAGCAGCTCTGACAGTAGTGCAGCTGCAGATCACAGGTTTATATCAATGCGCTCGCTCTAATACGTTATCCGTATTACGTAGTACATAGTGTTAGCGTTATACGTTAATACAGGGACGTGTATGTTGGACACTCCACATAAATGGATAAAAAAAAAACATTGTTATTGAGCGAAGAAATATTTATAATCATTGATATGAAGTTTTCTGTGAGGATACGTTCTGTTTAGAATTTGAAGAAGGAGTGTCCAGTGTCAGCGCTTTGTAAGAGTCAGTCTTCAGGACTGAATAGTTGAATAGTTGAATGTAAATTTGTCACTGCCAGTGTGAATGCACCATAAGTGTTAAAAAATACTCACAAACCCAAATCAGTTTAAGCTTTAATTTAAGATAAAAAACACTGTGAAAGGTTCTTGTCATCTCACTAGAGATATGTGTGCTTCTTCCTCTGAAGGTCATACGGACCACAGCTTCAGGAATGTGTGGCGTTTGACCTACATAATTCAAATAACTATCCAGTAATGAATAACTCAGTTTAAACACTGATTTGTGTGTGTGTGTGTGTGTGTGTGTGTGTGTGTGTGTGTGTGTGTGCGCGCTTTCTCAGGCTCTGCAGTACGGCTCTGACGACAACAGCACGGTCATCGTGGTTCCGTTCGGAGCGTGGGGAAAGCAGCAGAATTCCCACCACAGCTACTCCATGAGCCGAAACTTCGCCTGCAGCGGACGCTGGGCCTGAAAAGTCACGGCCTTTAAAGCTGAACTCCGCTGGAACGTGTTATGTAACATACTGTAGCTTTAACACGATATATCAAAGTATTTTTTGAAAAGTATTTTATAGCAGATGATAATTGACATGTATCGTGTCCAAGTACTTGAGTACATTCGAGTATCATATTTTTGTACCCAATGATATTTTCCCCTTGTATATATTTTCAGAAAAATTTGCTACATTAGCAACTTGAATAGTATTTTTGTGATGGCTACTATAGTGGCGAGTTAAAAAAACTTTTCAGATAAGTGGCCTTCTTGCAGGGCATAAATCTTCTGAATCATGAGACGTCCACTGACCCAGTAAAAACTGAGTCCTTATCCAACCAAATGGAAAAATATTAAAATATGAGAATGCTAATATAACATTGTTGTGGATTCTTAAAACAAAACCCATGCTCATGGAGTATGGTGTCAAGCCTTGTTTCTGATTATTCATAGTTATTCCTAATAATTGTAAATTTATATAACTTTTTTATGCAGTTGATGCTCCTCCTCTCTCGACTGCTAACATACCACTACATCCAGCACCTTAAAGCTTCCCAGAGGGTTCCTTTTTTAGAAAAGCTAGACTGTTAACCAGCCAAATGAGTCTTGCGAAAAGCTTTTCTAGACGTGTCAGCAGTCTCAGCCTCAGAAGCTCCGCCTACTGCTCACATAATGTCTGATACATTTCGCACTTTTCTGGCCACAAGCTTCAGGATCATACATTCTCAATGGCCCTTTACACTTCAGCGTATACACATTTTTAACACAACAAACTTTTCGGAGCAAGATAACTGGACACTGGATTAAAACATTTATGACAATCCATGGTAAAAATTGTTCCAAAGCTTTATCTAAACCAGAGATGAGTAAATAATATAATATACTTGCTCGATTACCATTGATCTTGACTTTCATCCTTCAACTGCTAATTTATGTAGTTGAACAGGGATAAAGTGTGAGATTATGTTTATGTGTGAGGTTGATAATGTGCTTACCAAACATGAACGTGGCTGTGAACTTTGCACCAATTCGGAAAGTAAAAGGATAAGCAGCCTGAAGTTACAGAGCCATGCGTGCCACGTATGTGTGTACATGTGTATCTGTGTCTACGTGTGTGTGTGTGTGTGTGTGTGTATATACGTGCCCCAACATAAACATGAACCTGAACCTGTTACACTTTTAGAAAGTAAGAGGATATGTGTGTATGTGCCTCCAACATGGCTATGTGAGACTGTTGCCTGATCTTCCCTTACCACTCCAAACATGCTAGCATAATGCTAGAAGCCTCCATTTTCAGGAAGTGACATCATCATCATCATCATGGATAGAGGGGCTTTTTAACGTTTTAGAGAAGCGGGAGTGTGAGTCCTACAGTCCTGTTTCCATCCACCTGTTTTTAGAGATGAGGAGAAAACGCTGACATATGGATAAAAAGGTTGCAATTAAGGGTGACATAATCGGATTTGTGAAATAAACTGATAAAAAAGTGACGTAATTTCAAACCGTGATTAAATCAGGCAATGCATACTGTAGTACTAAACATAAGATGTACATGTGGGCAGTGGCTGTTGTTTCGGTAACTGGGAAAGCTTTAACTGCTAGCTAGCTAGCAAGGCTGTGAACGTAGCCAGATGTTTTATGATGTGACAGTACCACATGGTACTGATGTGTTTTTTGTGTGTGTGTGAGGTGTGTGATCTGATTTGAGGCACTGTCACGCCAGTGGTTCGAGGTTGAATAGTTACATATCCAACATGTTTTAGAACGTCACTCTCATCCAATTTTGAACGCAGCTTTCTTCTGAGCTTGCCCTCCTGATCATGAAGAGAGATGAGCAAATTAGCTAGGGTAGTGATGCTTTTCCACAATCTTAGGGTTTTTTTTTCATCTTTCATCATGAGGTGGGAAAATGTGTACACGTGGTTGTTTCAGGGCAGAGCTCCGTTCACACTAATGATTAACACGAATCACATGCAAACACAAAATGTCAAGGTCAAAGCATAAAAGTGTATGTGATGTGAGCAAGAAAGTCTTTTGAGCAGACTATCATGAGAGACTGTGCGTGAGTGCACGAAATGAAGGCCGCTGATGCAACAACCAGTAATGTGTCATTCGCGAACGAGCCGACTCATTGACCGAGCCGACTCATTGAACCGGTTCTTTTAAGTAACGGTAGGAGTCGCCTCGCATTTCTGCAGAGCTGTTTGTTTGTAAATTAGGACAAGACAAGTACATCCTGTGGAGAAACAGAATACACTGAAGAATATTTTTGGAGGGGAAAAAAGAGCAATAAGCTGTTTGAACCGAAAGAGTCGACTCTTAGTGGTTAGCTGTGCCGAGTGAACTGTCTCAGAGAAAAGAGCCAGAAAAGAGTGTACATTTGACACGCATGTGTACTATCATCATAGTGTACCGTGATCACCAAAAAGCCAATATTGTACTTTTAAAAAACAAACAAACTTACAAACAGTAACAAAAACAAAAACAATATCGCCATCTACTGGTACATTTTCACACATCCGGTCTTTGTAAACTCACATCAGACCATCGAGAACTCATTTAGCGCATAGATTTATTCTATTTTTACCTCAAGGCCCATAGGCAGATTTTTAAAATATGAGTAATAGTTGATATGGTAAGGAGACGTTTATGTAACATAAGGAAGGAGTCTCCAGTGTCAGCACTTTGTAACAGTCAGAGGTAAAGCTGTAAGTTTTCTGACATCTTCAGGATTTGCGGTTTCTCCATCACATGCTGCAGGGTTTTTTTTTTCTTTATTAACTTCGAGAGAGAGCAAAGAGAGGCTGGCAAGGGAACGACTGTTTACAGCTGCTATAACGTAAGAGAGAACAGGAACTAACTTGCTTTGTGGACGTTCCACAACCTTTGATATAACTAGAAATGGGTTCAAAGTATGACGTGTTTGTTCTTTAATAAATAAAACAAATTGTAATTGTTTGTATATTGCTGTGGTGTAAGAGGAATAAAACACTTCAGGATGTGCTGTTATAGGAAAATAATCAACTTCAGGATGGTAACAGTAACTTTGCCTCATCACACCATGCTGTTATTGATTATTTTTCTATAACATAACTGATTTTATAAGGAGACAGAAAAAAAAATCTTGGTATCTGTTCATGCCCTGGATTTCTGTCTCAGTTTTTACTGCCTAATTCCAGCTTTTGTTCCACAGCAGTGTCATGTTCTTGAGTTGTAACTGCTCCAGGACACCAGAGGGCAGCACTGTCATGCACAAACCATGCAGAGCGCTCTTTGTGAAGCATGAACTGACTGAATTTCAGTCCCACACCTGCTTTCTGATTAACATTGTGTTAAACCACTATTCTCCATCACACACAGGGCTGTTTCAGCTCTGATCTGTGTGTTAGAGGAAGTCACACACTTTAACACTGTGCATGTAAGAAAGGAACACAGGTAAGATGTGTACGTGCAGTAGGGCTGAGCGTTGTGACAAAAACATCACGTCATCATGCTGACATTTTTTAAAAGATTCAGATTACACAACCTTGACACCACGTCAGGTTAGAGTTTGCAACTGCAAAATCATAAAACTTTACAAAATTGCCTGGCATTGAAGGAGGCGTGGCCTGTGTGCCTGTCAGTCACAGAGAAAGAGGCGTGGCCTCTGTGCCTGTCAATCACAATGGGCGACTAAGTTGATACTTTTCATGAAATGTCTGTAAAAATGTATTAACACTGAAAAAGACCATTTTACACAATTTTAAAGATTCAAAACTTTAACTGATTTCAATCAGAGTTTATAACGTTTTATGACTTAAAACCATTTTTTTAAAAATTACAAAAAATATTGTGATGCCTGTGATATATTTTATAAAAGTGTATTGTGTTTAATTATCATGATATTGATATTCCCCGTCCCTGGTCCTTTAACCTTTTGAGCATATTTTGCAGTGTGTGTGTGAGTGTGTGTGTGTGTGAGTGAGTGAGTGAATGCACTGATTGGATACTGAGGATTAGTGGCTGTGACAAATTTTCTGCTTGTGTGTTTTAATTGGTTGTAATTTGACGTGTAAACAAAATTTTCCAGTCGGATAAATTCCTGTTCAGATAAACGCTCTCTTACGGCCCACCTCCTCTTTTCCAAACACGAGAAATTCCCTACAGCGGTGTGAAATCACACATCGCCTCAAGTGTTTACATGCCATGGCTGAGTATCGATAAGTTTCAGCTCTTGATTAGTGATCGTTGTTAGAGGAACGTTTGGTCACATTTCTGAAATTTCACACTAAACTCCTGCTCAGGTTTAGCTGTAGTAGCATTTAGGCTGAACTCAAATGTGTGTTTTTGTTCCATCAACAGGAACTAACAGTACCGAGGGTTGGGCTAGAAGCACAGCCAATTAGTTCTGCTAACGTTTCCAACAGCATGCGACACCAAATACACAGAATAGTGTCGATTATTGATGTATTTAAAATTTCGGTCTGCACACATGTTTACGCTTGCTTTCTCAAAAACCATTCCAGCACCAATGGTGCACTTTCCTGCACAAATCTACCAAAGATCTTTTCTTTTCTGATTACAGAGTGTCGTTTTCCTTAGTGTTGATAACAATGCTGTTACAATGGTATTTTTTTATAATCATATTTTACTATATATTTTGAAATGCCCACTGTCAGTTTATATTTTTGCACAATTGGAAAAATGTTCCACATTAAACATTGGCTTCTTTATGCACCGTAATAAAATAAAATCACTTTTACTCTTGTCATGACGATCGATCCGGGCTTCTCTCAAACGGGTGGAAAATGAACCACTACCAAAAGTTCTCTTGGCTCCTGTTTGGGCGTAGGAGCTCCACATGGTAACATCATCTTTTTTTTTTTTTCCCAGATGAGCCAATCAACATATGAATGTGGAATGATTGACAGTTACAGAGGCGTTCTGAACACTCTGATATGACCTGGAAGCCCCGCCCCCTTTCCCCACTATCTCTCATTAGTAAACTTTCCTCTCGGTTTGATTTTCCTGCTTGAAGTTGCTCTGACGCGTCGTCCTCGTTTTCTTTCACGGTGAATGCAGAACGTTTTGAGTTCATTAATGTGAGAAAGTCTAGCAGTGTGTTTAACTTAGCTAACATTACACACACACGTGTAGATAATGTATTAGGAGCAGAACTGAAATGATTAAAAAGGGCTACAACAACGGGTCAAATTCGAACACTTTGCAAATAATTCATTTTTTTATTGTTTGTTGGTTTTTTTTGTTCTCAAACTGTTTAAACAGTGAAAATGTCTACCGAGTGGAAAATTACATGATTTCTACGATGGGCAAGAGACAAGCGATTTGGATGAAATTATATAAAATATTGTGTAATGGTTTTTATTTTTTTTTACTGTTTACTGCGTTTTTACTTTTATGCCAAACACCCCATCACCCATGTTCTAGTGTTGCACTGTGCAGTGGAAAAACACGATTGGGTGAAGTGCTCGAGGACGAATCAGACGCTCTGACTGGTCAGTGACGCACGTCACAGCAGGATGTGATGCAGTTTTGCAAACAAAAAAAAAAACCAGTGCTTGTTGATTTCATTTGTACTTTTTTATTTCTGGCTGCTGTCTTTCAGTCGATCCATTTTATTATTGACGGATATCTCATCCCAGTTCTTTCAGCCACATACTTCTCTCTCTCTCTCTTTCTCTCTCTTTTGCTGTAGCCAGAGGGAGATGGAGCAGTAAAGCAGCTCTGACATGACTGGACACGTTCCTGCATCCGCACTGCTGCTGGCTACAGAGAGCAAGAGAGAGAGAGAGAGAGAGAGAGAGAGACAGACAGACAGACAGAAGGGGAGAGACACAGAAACAGACACAGAGTTAGAGGGAGAAAGAGAGAAAGACAGGGATAGAGAGAGAAACGGAGAGAGAGAAAGTTAGAGAGAGAATTAAAAAGAGATGGAGAGAGAGAGACGGAGAGAGGGAGAAAGACATTGAGACAGATAGAAGGAGATAGAGACAGAGAAAGAGACAGAAGGAGAAACAGAGTTTTAGAGAGAGAGAGAGAGAGAGAGAGGAGGGGGAAGGATGCAGTTTGTTCAAGTTCGAAACGCTGTTCATGTTAAAGCACGAATCTTTAAATTAATGCATATCTATGTGTACACACACTCTCACTCTATTTACTATTCACACACACACACACACACACACACACACACACACACAATCACTTCAGTGTTTGTTAAAGATTATGTGATGTGACTCGGCACCTGAGGGATTTTTTTTTCAGACGTGTGATTTTTAGGCAGGTTCATTGAGATAGACACACACACATACACGTGCACGCACACACACACACACACACACACTATTACACTCCCTTTACCCTATCCTGCTACTTCAGCTGCAGCCTAATTAACTTTCAGAATAACAAACTTCCTGGAATTTGTTTCCTGATCACGATGCGTCGTTTTCTCTTATGACTTGTTGTTTTCCTCGTGAACCTCATTTTCTCTCTGATTTCAGCTGTGTTTTTTTTTCTAATCATGGCTCAGATTACAATTCACTATTTTACACTGTTTCCCTCTGATCAAGTTTTTTTTTGTTCGTTCCCGCACCAGCCTCAATTTTCTCTCACTTGAAGTTAATAAAACACAGCTCCTCTGTCCTGAAGATGTGGGAAAACTTAAAGTTACAGCTTCACCTCTGACTGTTACAAAGCGCTGACACTGGAGACTCCTTCCTTACATGTTACATAAACCTCTCTTTACAGAAGACTTCACCACATCAACGCTTATTCATGATTACTCACATTACTCACATACGCTTTTAATCGAATCATAATTTTCTCCACAACAACAACTCTGTGATCATGACACAACTGCAGTTACAGTTTCTTTTCTTCTTCGATTATATTTAATCACGATGTAATGTTTTGCCTCTATCTACGACTTGTACACTCCACTACGCTGTTTTTTTTCGGCTCTGAATGTAACTTATTATTTTCCGTTTAACCATTATTTTAATCATTATTTTGCCTCGAATCATGACTCATTTTTCTCTTGCTCGTTTTTTCTTGTCTAACTTGTCATTTTGATCACAACTTATTACAGCTGAATGTTTTGTCTCGGATGGCGACTCGTCGTTTTCTCTCTGATCGTGACTCGTGTCTTTCTCTTTGATCACGACGGCGTTCTCTCTTTCATCTTCACTCGTTCAGCCGTCTTTTCCCTAAGCCATCGCTAATACGGCTGTGTTTATATCAACACACTGGTTCCTCTCCGCTGATTTGTGCTACTTCACAGCATTTACACGGGTTTGTAATTAGGAGACTGACTGAAGATTTATTTCTTCAAGGGTTCTTTAAGGGTACATTGGATAATCAGGGGGTCATTAGCTTCCAAAGGTCAGCTTTTTAGTTAGTTTAGTTGTAATGTTCCATGTAGAACCTTTAAAGTCGGACAACCAGAGAACCCAACTATCATGTCAGCTCTGGAGGCTTATCTGAGATATGGACTACCAAACACTGAGATATTATAACACACGGTGATATTTTATTATGAGACCAGCAGCGTCTCATGACCATAGATTTCGGTGTTTTTAGAGTAAGCATGTTATCCACTCCATAATCCCCCTTTTCTTCTCCTAATTTTTGCAATATATCTTACAGTAGAAATGGTCCTGTACAGTACATCACAGACTCTCTAGCTGCACTTTATTATATTTAATTCCAATGATTTGCTTTGAAACAATATCTTGGGGGCCATGGAATATTTAAAAACTAACCCAATCTGGCAACCCCATCACTGACTGTTCTGTCTGCTGCTCCTCTTCCAATACAGCGAACATGGGGCAGCGTGAGTCCTGCCTCAGTGGATCTTGTAGCAGTTGATGCTTGTTGCAGTTCTCATTTTTGTCCACTAGGTGCAATAATAACTCTGTGTAGCTGAATGGGGAAGTTTGCACGCTGCACCATGATTGCACGACATCTAGAAAGGTGAGCGAATAAACAGAATATCAGGTGATATCTGTCAAATAGCCATTTTTTTAAAAATGACTGGTCATTCAAAAGAGGTGATTCATATTTTAACGTTGTTGTGAATGAGGACTTTATGGAGATGAACATTCGGCGGATATAAATGACGGGCCTCTGTACAACCTGCTCCTATTGACAAATCACCATTATACAAGATTATTTCAAGTTGCTGTCACTCAAAAGAGACGTGTATGTTTGTGCAGTTTTGCTGTTTAACTGTTTTTGCAGGAATCTGTGCCTGTTTTGGGGTTGCCCATGTTGAATTTATTTGTGATTTTACACTCCACAGTAGTGGTTAATGGCTCATATGAAAGTAGACACTCAAGGCTTTAGGAATTTGCGGTTTTTTATAAGTATTTCTTTTTTCATCTAGCCTACTAGGTTTAAATATTCTAATTATATTGTGGCAGTCATGTACGGTGTTTTATTATCAAAAAGCTTTAGTTGTGCTGTTCGTTTGTTATTGTGGAGAGGTGTGAATTGTTTGCCCAGCAGGGGACTCAGACCCGTCACCTTTCTCATCGCCCTGCTCACCAGCAGCTAAACACAGAGTCACGATACTCTACACACAGAAACCCAACAGTGTCCTGACTAATCTTATAACAGACTTCCGGTGATAATTAATTTGTTTATATCTAATGAAAATGTCCGATAAGTCGATTTCCATTCCGCTGGCAGAACAGGTCGCCAGTGTGCTGCTCTAAAGGGTTAAACCTGGTGGATTTCTCAAGACATCTGGCAACTCCGAATATGCAGCACTTACATACATTTTGAAGCTGTTTCAATCCAAAATGACTAACATGAGGGATACCTTCTAATCCAAACACATACACTCGAGACCCCCATAGCTATAAGTCGCTTAGAACACCCGAGACATCAGGCTGTAATAATAATAATAATAATAATAATAATAATAATAGGAACAGTATAATTTGGGAGGCAGGTAGGATGACACTTAGGGCCCTTAAAGGAACAAACTGCTGTCCATCTTAACTATATTTCTTTCTTTCTTTCTTTCTTTCTTTACCAGGATTGAATGTTACGCTTATTTACATGTTACATTTGTTTGATGATCCTTCAGTTTTGTGTCATGCTTTTGTTTCCTATAACATTAACATTTTACTACTTTCTCTAAAATGTTAAGACAGGAAGCAAGATTTATGTTTTGAAGTGAGTTTAGAGATGACTCATGTCTGAGTGAATCCTTCTGTGGCACAAATATCTGCAGAAATCTGTAAAACACATCAGTGAAGTCTCGGGTTCCGTCTGGTGTTCTTGAATCATTGCTATAACCGGCTCAGTTTTTTAACAAATATCAGTCAACATGGACGTTGTAGTGTCCGAGTGACACACATCCGCTAGCATAAAATAAATTGCATTAAATCTGATAATGGAACATCACTACTAACCTGTCTTTTTATTTCAGGGCACAGCTCAGAAAACATCTCATGTTTTAATAGCATATTTATCTAAATACTTTTTTTAAACTGCATATGTAGGAACTTAATGCTAGTTAATGCTAGATACCTTACTACCAATTTTGACAACTTACACCATCTACATGAAAGACAGTACTACAAGTGCGATTAGTGCGACTGATTTAAGGTACCTAGTTACCTTACTATTACGTTAATTAAACTGGATCTTTGAGATTATCACTTCACTAACTAGCTAGCTAGAAGTCCAAGGACTTACATGGTAGTAGCCAAAACATTAAGTATGCACATTTACTGTGTAACTAAAAACAGTATTTTATGCTAAATGATACATCTAGCAAACAACAAGTAGGAAAGTGTAGTGTTAATCAAGTAGCTAGCTAACATCAGATGTTTATTGTGGAGCTAAAATCACTCGGGCATTGTCAGCGTGAAACTGTTGCATGACATGGACCTCCTACTTCTTTCAGAAATCTTTGAGGTATGTTGACGACTTCCCAATTAGCAAACAAGTCGAATTTGTAGATGTTATGTTGACATTTCTCAAGTGTGTGTGTGTGTGTGTGTGTGTGTGTATAAGCAGTATGTTGAACATTTAGTGTTGATCAAGCAGGCCTAGCTACCTAGCATTATCTGAGCAATTAAAACAATTCTCTTCAAAAAAACATGTCACTCAAGAGAAGTAAAACAATGCATGTTTGTTTATAAATATTGCACAAAATCATTGATTCACTGGAAATATTTAAACTATGCCATTTCATCTTTCACATTGCTACGTAGCCCTGCTGAGCTAGTTAGCTAGTTAGAAACATAGAAACTATTTTATCAGCTGAAATTCAGAGCTACAACATAGCGTGACGGTAGGAGGCGCACACTGATGACATCATATAGCACTAAAATGAACATTGTTCCAGTAATGACAAAGAAATGATACAAGTAAGTGTCTTAAAAAAACGATGTTTGCATCTGCACTGTGTTTACATGAGTGTGTGTGTGTGTGTGTGTGTGTGTGTGTGTGTGTGTGTGAGAAACACTCCGATGCAGTAATGGACGTTCTCCAGCTGCTGGTCTCAGTCTCGCTTCCAAGGCTCTGTTTGTAAGGGTGATTCCATCTTCCCTAACTTTTAAAAATGACTTTTCAATTTATTTTTAAAACAACTTTCCAACATTGAATCTAAGAAAACATTCAGTTAACCATAAATTGTTTTAATGTATTTTAATTAGTACAGAGACTTACTATAAATTGCATCTTGTTGCAAAGAGCAGAATAATTTTGTCTGAATGATAAACAAGTATTCATCTTTATTCGCTGTGCATTTTTAAGACACAAGTTGGTTATTCTATAAATAGCAGGAACATCCCCGTTTTTTTGCATTTTTATTGATGTAGATTTTTGCATTCAAGCACCTGACACATTTAAAAACACAAGAGTGTCATATCTGTGCTGAAAAATGATAAATGATAATAAAACACCACATCCCTCTCTCTCTCTCTCTCTCTCTCTCTCTCTCTCTCTCTCTTTTTGAAACAAGTTTTTATTGCTCAAGCACTGAATTATTCCCAAAATCCGATATTTGACAATATCACATTTTAGTTATTAAAAGAAGCTAAAAATCTACACGACAAAAATTTTAAGATTGTAGTTGTGTTACCATTAGCATGAAATTATGCATAAATTCGGATATGCTACAGTTTTATAAATCTGTGTATCCGGTACTCGTGAACAACGAGTACAACATCTAGGTAGAACATATTCATTTGGATAAGTGATGAACGAAAGAGTTCTTCCTCATGAACTTTTTGTTCTTACAGTAAACCAGTTCAAGAGAGCATATTGTATTCTCTCTCTCTCTCTCTCTCTCTCTCTCTTTCTGTTACATTAGGGCCTTGTTTGTTTCTTGGAAAAAGGGATCGATCGTAAATACATCACTATTCTTGCAGTATTTTTTTCTCTAAGCTTTAAATACCCATTTTGGAATCAGAACCCAGAGCAATTATTGTTAGCGTAATTATAACAATTTCCAGATTCTGAAAACTGTACAAATGCTGCAGATGCACACGAATGATGTGCCAACACTGTGCACTGGGGTGTTTGTATATGTGTGTGAGACAAAAGCATAGTCTATTAGCTTTGCAAATAGACATATTGTTCCATTTACAGATGAAGCTAATAGTTGGCAGTGTTCTTAACCCGCTGATATAAACAAAGAGCCATGTAAAGCTCGGTGACTCTGGATGGAAAGAACGACGGTCTGTTGCATCAAAGCATGGAAGACACTGAGCTAATTTGGGCTCTTAATGGGTAGTTACAGGGAAGAGTGTGTGTCAGAAATTGTTCACAGATCTAAGCTTGTGCAATTTGGACTTGCAGTGACTAAAACTCCTTTCAGAAGGAGACACTGAAGCTGAACTTGCTGACTTCAGAGTCATTGGGCGATTGAGTGCTGTGCCTCAGTGACACCATTTTTTATTGTTTGTGCATTAATACAATGACTATTATGCTAAAGTGCAGAATGTCTTGTTTGTATTGAGTGGTCAGTAAAGAATATTACACTCTTCTGGCTCTAAAACATTCTACTGACGTCCCTTTTGGTCATTTTAACAACTTGGTATGGGGATGTTCTTACAACAACTTTTTGTGTCATCACTCAGTCTTTGGCTAACATGTCAGATGTTAGCTGTGTTGCTAGCATGAAATGTAGACCTCAGTGTGGTTAAAAATGGCATTCGAGTCTGGGCCGTGTCATTGTTTTAATAATTAATAATTTGCACTACGCTGTGTGTAGTTAGCTAGATCCTGGTACAGGTTTGGTCTACAATATTGGACTCCAGTATCAAACCCTGAAATGATCTTCTTTGCCATATCTGTAGGTTTCTGTAACAAATCAGATCTCAGTACCTGTCCCCAATGACACT
>CM040990.1:23086528-23115764 GCA_022985145.1 Pangasius djambal
GAGAGGTAGCAGAGCTGAAGATGTTGAGCTTCTCTTTGGGAGTGACGAGGTTGGACAGGATTAGGAACGAGTACATCAGAGGGACAGCTCATGTTGGACGTTTGGGGGACGAAGTTAGGGAGGCCAGATTAAGATGGTTTGGACATGTTCAGAGGAGGGAGAGTGAGTATATCGGTAGGAGAATGATGGACATGGAGCTGCCAGGCAGGAGGCGAAGAGGAAGCCAAAGAGGAGGTATATGGAGGTAATAAATGAGGATATGAAGCTAGTGGGTGCAAGTGTTGAGGATGCAGAAGATAGGGATAGGTGGAGAGTGATGATTCGCTGTGGCGACCCCTGAAGGGAAAAGCCGAAAGAAGAAGAAGAAGAACAGAAGAAAAAAAAATTTAAATATTATTTTTTCATGTTACCTCACATGCACATTTCTTAACTAACAGACCAAAGCATTACCATCTGTATTTAAATATTATTTAAATTATTATATTTAAAGCAGTGGCCTGGGGGTTTTTCCCCCATAATTCTGTCCATTGAGTTCTGTAAAATAAGCAGTCAATCGTTCTGTGGTTTAAATCAGCTAAAAGTAACGTGACCTCACAGCTTACGTAGCTAGCTTATAAGGCTAGGGTTAGGTTTATGATTAACTAAACTCTAACTTGCTTGCTACCGAGACAAACCTGCTAGTTAGATTTAGTTATCTAATGAGATTACATTACAAATGCAAATAATACAGTTAGCTAGCTGAAGTAATGTGATCTCAAAGCTATTGTAGCTAGCTAATGTTGCTAAGATCAGATGCTAACATGCTTGACACCAAGATAGTTAGGTTTAGTTAGCTAGCCATGTCATTTAGCAAACAGTAGTCTAGTTGTGTTCGGTATCAGAAAAAATGTAATTCTTTCTGAGAGAGTAGAAGTGAATAAATCTCGTCTACACTACGGAAAAACCGTAACGTAGGATGACACTGGAACACGTTTCCGAACACAAGACGAGTTTATTGCTTAAACACTATGTAGGATAAAACAACACATGTGGCCAGATATCTGCTTTTCTTTGTGTAGTGTTTTCACGTTTTTGTTTATCCATATAGACAACTATAGACAACTTTCTGTGTGTGTGTGTGTGTGTGTGTGTGTGTGTGTGTGTGTAAAATGGGCTTTTTACAGGCATGACTAACACACTGAATAAACTGGACGTACAGGCACTCAGTGTCTCCGTGACTAACACATATTTACAGTCTGAATCTCTACAAACCTGTTCAGCTGATGTGCGTTAGCTTAAGAGAGGTTTTACGAGAAGGAGTGTGTGTATATCAGCTCCTCTCTCTCTCTCTCTCTCTCTCTCTCTCTCTCTCTCTCGGTCCCTGTCTTGGTTGTGTCTGGGGCAGACGTTGTGAAAGCTCTCTCCTCTGATTCCCATGCTAATCTCAAGCAATGGCAATTATCTCAGAGTAGGCCGAGTTACATGCATGGGGTAATAATGATTTGCAGATGGATATGCATTTGGCGCAGGAGAAAATGCGAGCGCAGTCCTTGCTGCGAGCTTGCTTTCACACTTTACTGGGTTACAGTATGTTTCCTGCTCGGAGCTGAGTGAGACAAAAACGACTAAATGTCTAGTTATGAGGAATTCAGAGCCTTTTAAAAATAGATGTGCTGTAGGTACATGATGTACGAAGTGTGGTCTGTTCAAATTTAAAATAATACCTAGAGACAAAACTGATCCCGCTATCAGTATTTATAGACGTATTTACAGTGAGGGTGGCGTCTGTAAATAAAACATGTCAATCTCTATAACAAAACTCACACGCTGGTTTAGAAAAACAATCAGTGAAAAGGGTGGTGTGATGAAATTGATGATTTTCCAATCGCAGCACGCCCCACGACTGTTACATTCCTCCCACACCACAGCAAGTTGCCAACAATCGCACGTTTTTATTGATTAAAGAACGTCATACTTTTTATCCATTTATAGCTCCTGTTATTACGCATGAACATTATCATGAAAAAACTCCGCAGCTTGTCATGTTACTGATAAACCACAAAGTGAAAACTTCTCTGTCCTGAAGATGTCGGAAAACTTAACGTTACAGCTTTACCTCAGACACTGGAGACTCCTTCCATAAATGCTAAATCAACATCTCTTTACAGAAAACTTCACCACTTCAACAATTAGACACGTGTTATCATCCGTTTATGTGAAGCGTCCACAGTATGAGTGCCTGTTACTATAGAAACGCACTCCACGCCTTTCATGAAGCTAAACAGGGAGATTGGAAATACTTCGCTATTACAGATTGGTAAACAAGGGATTTTTTTTAAACCTGGACGAATCATGCTGCGTTCATGGGATCGATTTTATTATTATTAATATTATTATTTCTCAAACTTCTACCTGATCATTCAACCTGCAACACACAAAAGAATTCTGGATTTTTCCAGATTTTCAATTGAGAGACTATTGCAAGATTTCACACGAGCCAGCTGCATGTCTATAAACACACACACACAAACACACACACACACGTCTTCACTCGTTTGCACTTTTATAAAGTAAACCTGGCATCCTGGTGCACTTTGAGCTTTCTCAGACACTCACACTGTGTTTCTGTCCAGACTGGGACAAATAACACTTCTATGACCGCTGACTTTCTCTGTGGGTAGAAATGATGTTCTTGTGTGTGTGTGTGCACGTGTGTGTGTGTGTGTGTGTGTGTGTGTGTGGAAAGTACAGAACACAACACAAACGTGTATGTACATGTATGTGTGTGTGTGTGTGTGTGTGTGTGTGAGTGTGTGTGTGTGTGACTGTGCGTGTGTGTGTGTGTGTGATGAGGACGGAGAACAGCTCTGCATATGAGACTGAAACAATGTTCAAGAAGAAACACTGTTTTCTCCTCAGGCTACACGTGTGAGTGAAAATGCAGCAGTGGAAAACGTGGAGGTTTTGCCCACTATAACTCCACTTTACCGTGAAATAAAATCGGTGAAAAACACATTATTATTGCATTAATGCAACAATCTCGCCTAAAATCTTGTCCTTGAAACATCCTTTTCCACAAGTCGTCCATTACAGATTTTGAAAAATATTCCTTTTAGTTCATTCACTCAGCTTTGTAACCTTAACACGTTCACCCCTTGTGAAATATTTGGAACGCTCCAAAAGTCAACAGGAAGTTGCATCATCTGAATTTCCTGAAGATCATGGGGTGAAAAAAAAGGAAGAAAAGTTAGCACATCCTTTTTTCTTTATTGGCTTTTAGTGATATTGCGATGACTACGAGATCGTTTTGAATGTAAAGACCTGTTACACAGATTACAGATTGAAAGTAAATTATTAATTTAAAAAATTATTTTAAGTAAGTCATTAGAATATCCTTAATGTCCTCATACAATTAGCATGGACGCTAGTTAATTATATCATATACAACCCTGTTACATGCAGCCAGTCAACAAGGACACCTTGTAAAAAATAATATTGTTTTCTCTGATGGTTAAATGGATATATTTACTTTAGTAAAGAATGATGAAGGAGATGGAGAATGAAGCACAATTTTAAATCGAGTCTAAATTCAGTCCAGTCCAGGTATTCAGAGTGTGTGTGTGTGTGTGTGTGTGTGTGTGTGTGTGTGTGTGTGTGTGTCTGACTCCACCATCACCCTCATATTGCCTGGCTGATTTTGGCATCTCTGTATGTTTTCCATCCAGGAGCAGGACCACATGTTGTCACCTACATCCTGCCCATACAGGAAGTTGAGTCTCTGCAGTTCTCATTAGGCTTTTGCCTTTTCTCAGGATGTTTCTTTCTTAGCTTCTGCTTTAACCATCTCCGTCTCCGTCTTCATTTCCATTGTACATAACAAGAATAAAAAATGTCCATCAAAAACATTTGTGTTTAAAAAAAAAAAACAAGAAAAGAAACATGATGCTGGAATATTTTTCTCCTCAACTGGGAAGAAGGTTGCAGATTCAAATTTCTGTTCGAATACCAAAATCATTCAAATGTCGAGGAGACCATGTTCCACTTGTACACTTAATCTATAAACACTAACAACTTCTTATTTATGACAGAAAGACACGTCATACTTTTTGCCCATTTCTACTTACAGCATTTAATGTCTATGAAACAAGTTAGTTCCTGTTCTCACTTATGTTATAGCAGCAGTAAACGATCGTTCCGTCACCAGCCTCTCTTTACTCTCTGAAGATGTCGGAAAACTTAAAGTTAGAGCTTTACCTCTGACACTGGAGACTCCTTCTACATCAACGATAAATTACAGCAAACTTCACCATATCGACGATTACGCAGTTTTTAACCTGTTTATGTGAAGCTTCTGCTGTACGAGTCCCTGTAAATGAGCTGTTACTATAGAAACGATAACGTATTAGAACGAGTGCATTAATATAAACCTGTGACTTGCAGCCAGGACCATCGTCCAAACATTTCACCTGGACTGGATTCTGCTTCATGTGGATGTTTAGAAATGTAAACTGTAGTTCTTCATAAAAGTTGGACCTGGAACCCAGCACCTGTTTTTCCAACTTACTCTGGAGAATCGCTCAGTCAGGAAATTCCGTGTTTCAGAATGGAGACTATGACACGAAAACTCGTGTTTGGGAGCAAACTAATGTTATCTAACACCGAAGGCCATAGATTTCAAACCAATTAATCCATATTCGTCCTTGTTTTTTTTTTCCCCCCACAAACTGACGCAGCAGGCGGGTGGAAATGGATCCCAGTTGTGTTCACTCTGAGATTCTTTTCCGCTTCTAAAACGCTATTAATGAATCCATGATGCGCTCATTAATAGACATCTGGACCCAGGAAAAATAGCTCCTTTATTTTCTTTTTGCCGCAGTTCAAAGGAGCAGATTTGTTTTGAGGAAGCTGCTGAAAGCTCTGGATGTCAGCAAGAAAACTGAAAAAGCAAACGCAGGCTGTAGATTAATTAAAAAAAAAACACAACAAACAGTTTTTAAAAATTGTCAGATGTTATTAATGCACCGATAGTAATCAGAACAAAGCCTAAACGAAGCATCAGGCGTTTTGTATTAGATGATTTCCCAGAACAAAGCCAGTGTCATGTGTGCTGTGGTGAGCTCAGTGTACTGTAACACACCACAAATCGTGCAGACGTGCAAACTACACCAGGAGCAATGTGGTGATGCTGCAGGTTTTACTCCAACAATCAGGAGCCTCGTCTGGACAGGTGGAATCAGGGCTGACTCCTGATTGGTTGGAACAAAAACCTGCAGCCACACCTTGCAGATATGGAAAAAAAAAAACGAACAAAAACTAAATAAAATTGTAAAATTAAACATTTTCAGAACTCATGTGCTCATTATTCGTGTTTTGTTGCTGCGTCCTTTGTTCCATGTAATGAGGACCAAAATGGAAACAAGCTCCATACCTCATTATTGTGTCTTTATTTTCCGTGATTTTTTTGCAGTATAAAATATAATATAATTCTATAATTTTCGGAGAATTAGTTTTGCAGATTGTTCTGTTTCTAGTTTTGCAAATGTCCTATTTTACTGTCATCTGTAATGTAACAAAATGAAGAAAACATGAAAGGGTGTATATTATTATATAAAGATGTCCCGTATTGAGGAATATTACATCTTTGTGAAAGTATACCAGCTATATGATGTGTAATGTGTAATGAACAACAAATTAATAAATAAATACTAATAAATACTAAAAGCACTAATGTGTTTTTATTACTTTTCAGTTTTATCTATCTATGTATTATTGTATTTAGCCTTTATTATTTTATTTAAATATGTCTGTAAAATATAGGGCAGGCAGTTATACAGAGCGCCGTGCTGCTTGTTTTGCCTGTTGAACATCTGCTAATGCTCTGCGTTCGCCATCACGTGCTGCTCCTTCAGGGAGGAAGTCGGGCTTCCCCTCGCACTGGGTCTCCGATCTGCACGGAAAGATCCAGAAACCACGTGCTGCACAGTTACTAAACTGGAATACGCATTATAGGCATTCCCTGTGATATAGTAAAACTCCGACTCATGAGACTGTAGGTGATGAGACCCTTCCTTATTTCAGCTGATTTAGTTTCAGTTTTTGATGTCGTGTGGTATTTATGCCCCAGTACATGTGCTCGACTGACTTGGACTATGATTGCGCTTCGAGAGAACACCCGCTGAGATTCTCGTCTGGTTTGTGTCATGCGTTTGCTTCCACAGAACCGATCCTCATATTCTGAGCGCTCTGTGGACTGCGAGAGTGATGATGGATCAGAGTTTCCCTCTGGGATTCATGGTAGCTCAGCAGGTTTTGTGGTAATTTCTTGAAGGTTGTGGGTTCAAATCCCACACCAGCCAGACAGCCACTGTTGGGGCGTGTCAGCTGATCTGTCTTGTGATTGGATTCTGGCATGTTAAAGGAACAAAATCTACCCTGAAATATGTTTATATAGGAATGTTTGGGATGTGTTTGGAGATTCTGGTGCTAATATGTTGTCTAGTTTGTATGTTATCTCCTAAAAAGAAAAGAGCGAGAGCTTCTGTTCTCCCTCAGTTTTCATTTTCCAGTGATGTTCAGTTTCACATTAATGAGAAATCCAGTGTAGAAGTAGTGGGACATCAGTGCAAACCGTTGGAGTCCAAGTCCCAGAATGCAGTGCAGCTACAAGCCGCAGTTGAGACACGTCTCGGCTAGTTAGTGATCTATGAGTGTGACGAGTGTGATGCCATTAGTGGTGGAATTAGTGTGAAAGTTGAAACTTTGGAAGCTGATCCGTTTGAGCAGAGTGTACAGATGAGGAGGTGAGAGAGCTGGACAGACTAAAAGACTAAAGCACCGCTGCATCGCTCTATTTAGGTAGAGATGAAGCGAAAGCTAAATCCCCCTGCACCACTATCAGGAGGTAGTCAATGGCACTGTGGTTATTGTTGGAAACCTAAGTGAAAATAGATTAATAAATCTTGTATGTCTTTGAAGATCATGTGTTAATTATAAAGATGGATATGCAAATTGTCCAGGGTGGAGTTAAGGCTGGGTTGAGGTGACAAGACCAAGGAAACAACCCTCTCTCATCAGAAATGCTATTTCAAATTCAGAGGAGCTGTGATCCCTGGGTGAGAACAGTGGACTTCCACTTTTACCCAGTCGGGATATGTGACTAAAATATCAGTCCTGGTCCTGAAGTGCACATTTTGGTATTTCTCCCTCTATGTCACTCAGTTCAAGCAAACTCACACTGAATCAGGCGAATTGGGAGCAAGGAAAGCATTGAAATGGTGGTGGTGATGGTAGTCCAGGAATTGTCCATATATAACAATTGGGTTTTTAGACTACAGGACCTGTTTGAGACCTGCTCAGAGGGTTTCCATAAGATCTGATGTGACAACCGTGCCGTTTGTCACATCAGCATGAAGCCTTGTGTCTGTTGGCACAGAAATCACTGAAATCAGATTCAGTACTCTGAGGAATACACTCAGATATCTGTTAATGAAAGTTTGCTATTAAGGTTAGGACATACTAACATCCATAGATGTTTTTCCATCTTCCTTCATATGAAATCTATCGCTAGTGGAAATTTCCCTCCAGACATTGGCTTGTGAAGGAAGAGCAGTTCAAGCTGATTTATAGCGAGGGTCATTACGGTGACTCCCGGCACCAATGGAGCTATTTTGAGGCACATTCGCTGAAGTGGAGGTTATTAGCAGCTCAGTGCGATGGCCGAGTGACACTTTGAAGTCTGAGAGCAGACCTGAACCTTGGCCTGAAGGACTGAGGTTTTGACCTTGTGGTGTAACAGCAGGCATCATAAGCAGGATCCTCGTCTATTTTATGAGTGTGTTCGGAATCTGATCAGAGATTGAAGCATAATGTCTCTACAGCAGCCTGAATGCACGCTATCAAGTAACTCCTCTGCATTACGTGACCTAAACAACTTCTGTAAATCGCTCTGGATAAACATGTCTACCAAATATCGGTTCAGAGCTCCACAGCTTGCTAGGAAGCACAGAACGCTATCTTTATATCATTCATTATTTTATTTACAATCACAGTACTGAGGAATTCTTGATTCTGATTTTCTGTAACAGCAGCTCTGACAGTAGCGCAGGTTTATATCAATGCTCTCGTTCTAATACGTTATCGTTTCTATAGTAACAGATCATTCACAGGGACTTGTACGATGAACACTCGACATAACCGGATTTTTTTAAAAAAAACATCGCTATGGTGAAGTTTTCTGTAAGGAGATGTTTATTTAACATTTATGGAAGGAGTCTCCAGTGTCAGTGCTTTGTAACAGAGGTAAGACACGCCCATTTCTGTTATTTATACAGAGAATTGTACACTTTTTTTTAAAAAAGAAACATTTTACAGTTTAATAGACTAAGTACGCATCACTTCACATCAACTGCTTCAAGTGCGTTTGTAATCCTAAAAACAAAAGTTTTTAAAATTTTGCTAAAACAAAATATCATGATATCCACGATGTCTCAGAAAGACATGACGTAATTGATCATGATATCGATATCATATCGTCGTACCGACCAGACTTGACCAGACTTGGATCTGGTTTATAAATAAGTGGAGAAGAGCTGAAGGATCGGATCGGTGACGTCACCAGTCGGCGAATTGGCGAAACCTAACACCGATTATTGCTCGGGGCAGGGATGAGCGCGCGCGGCTCCACTTCTGCACAGCGCAAGTCGAGGCACGTGCGGCACCCGCTGCCCAGGGCTACAGAGAAAGAGGGAGAGAGAGAGAGAGAGAGAGAGAGAGCAAACCCAGACCTTCCCACCTCCCTCCCGGAGCAGCTTCTGCATTACCGAGCCCCGGCTTCTCTGTACTTCGGATCCGGTCCTTGCACGTGCGCGCAGGACCGACACCGGGTAAGAACATCCCGGCGCGCGCGCGTCCTCATCGCCATTAACACGCGGAGGGGATTAGGAGGGGGTGTAAAGTTTTCCAGAGAGAGAGAGAGAGACACAGAGAGAGAGAGAGAGACGAGGAGAGCACCTCAAGTTTCTGTCTTGAGGAAAATGAGGAGAGTTTGAGGATCTCGTGCTTTTTTTTTTCCACCCTCACCGGCCGCCACCGAGCTCCGGCTCGCGCTCCCGGTCTCCTCTGGCGCGCGATTCCGCTTTCACCCAGGACTCTGCTGCTCGGACAAATGCATACAAATGCATTTAGGAGCCCAACGGACAAGGGGCGGCCGCGTTGCACAAACGTGAGTAAAACCGCGGTGTGTTTTTTTTTTTTCTGCTGGTAGCAGCCTGCAATGAATTCTGCTTCTTGTGTGCAAATATGGGCTATGCAAGACCTGCTGCAGGACACACACACACACACACACACACACACACACACACTGCAAAATCAGCTTTTTATGGAAACAGATGTTGCGCTCTCACAATCATGGGAAGGTCCATGTTGTACCTTTAATGAACTTTTAGAGCAAAGCTTTAATCAGTGGTTTTTAATTAACTTAAATTACTTTTCAAAATATTAAACATACAGTAAAAGTACCAAATATCTTCTTGATGGTACCACAATCAGGGACAAGGAAAGGTACTGGTACCTTTAGGTAGGGGGTAAAAACTTTTCCATCCATTTAAATACTTCTTGCATTATTATCCTACTTTGATTTAGTTTTATTTATTTAAATTTTTTTTGGTTATGTTCTTATGGAAGTATTATTATTATTATTATTATTATTTTTATTATTATTATTATTATTTGGCAGTGCTTTTGCAACACTTGATTAATCACATGACACAAACTCGCTGAGTTCGAAGCGCAATCCGTGATAAACGCACTGAATGGGTTCACATGGCAGTGAGATGTCAAACTATTTGTACAGGGTTGCCAGATGGGTCGCAGGACTCGGTGCACAGCTGGATATCTCTGTTTAATCACATCGGAGTTGAAAAATGCGGATTTGGGGTTGCGGATAATTAAAAGTCAGAATTTTTTAGCCAGTGATTTTCTAAAAAGAAATTGGTTTTTAAAAAATAGTTAATTGACTCCAATCTGGCATCCCTGTTCTACGCAGGGCAGTAGATTTCAGTGCAAAGAGATAAGGCTGTGCAAGTCAGATATGGAGTATAATATTCATTTATTTATCTCTTGTGAAGTTGTCAGCTAACAAGCTTGTACACGTGCAAGAGAATTCGTTCTCACCGTGGTCTTCTTTTACTGAATTTTAACGCCTGGACCGCACGAGTCTCCTTCATGAGCCCGCTTAAATGGCACAAATTCCTCATAGCAGTGTGGAGCCTGTTTCCATCTGGCCAAACCAAACCCACTGATGGATAAACGGCTGACAGATCTGTGTGTGCGCTGGATAAACCGGGTCATCATTCTTCATCATCCAACCAGGACATCTCTCCGAATCACTGAAATCTGAGTGACGTTCATAACACGGCTGTGGTTACGTTATGAATGACTCGGAGGTCCAGTGTAATATAATTCTGCCAAACTTGTCTTGCGGACATTTCACAACATTAATGTAAATATAAATGGATAAAAAGTATGATGTGTCGTTCTTGAATATAAAATTCAAGATATAAAACATTTCAGGACATGCAGTTATAGGAAAATAATCAACCTCGGAGTGGTAACAGTAACTCCGCTTGCCACTGTTGATTATTTTCCTATAACAGCACAACATGGAGTGCTTTATTCCTATTATATATTGCAGTATGAGCAGATGTGTCTGATAGAGTGTTTTTTTAATGTAACATCATTAATCAGAGTGTCTGAAACAAACAGCTGGAGGTTTTTTTCCCTGCATAACAGTTATCTCTGCATGGAGGCACTGTGACCTTTGCCCTGCCTCTTAAACATACTGACAGAGAGAGAGAGAGAGAGAGAGAGAGAGAGACAACGTGAGATGGCTCAAAGAGTTTTGTTCACTTACTCTCCTGTAGATCGAGTAAATATTTACTCAGGCTGTCAGAAAACCTCCAGACTCTCTGACCGAGGTGAGAATCCGTCTGAAGAAGATCTGATCTGTCTGCAGTTTGCATTTTGCCCAAATGGTTCATTTACTAGACCAGGACTGGGTTTAAGCCCAATCCTCAGCCATGAACCGCAGTTTAAGTGGTGAAGTTTTTACACTCGGTGCAAGTGCACTTTTTACAAGTTATCCTACAGGAACACTTTTAAAAAGTGTTGCTGTCAGCGTTTTTGGTCACAGCGGAGATTCAGAAAGTTGAAAAAAATTCAACTTTTCAGAAAAGTGTCGAGTGACTTTGAGTGTTTTTCACCTCGAAACCAGTCAGAAAACCAACATGGAGGACAAAATGCTCCGTTTGACTAAAACTCGTATCTTGGAATTTCATAACCAAAGAAAACTCAGAATTGCTACTCGGAAAGTCATTAATGTCTCCTCAACCCTGAGTTCAGCAAGTGACGTTAAATCAACATGGCCGCTCACAGCAGTAAACACAGCAGCACTTCTTTAGCTTTAACCGAGTTATACGGTATGTACAAGTATTAGCTTTAGATCAATCAACATACAGTTCACTTGCTAAATCTATAACACTGACTCTACGGTTCGATGTTTCTGAGGAGGAAAATGTCCATCACTCAGCACAGTTAGCTGGCTAGCTTGTTGCTAATTAAACACGAACATGGAGGCGTCCCACTTTGTCCCACTTCTCACTTTCTAGCTCAAATGCACAGATGTTGAAAATGACGTACTTCAGGGTTCTGACTTCTCGCGTCCGAGATGAACACAAAAGCGTTGGTGAAAAATGAGTCTTGTTAGTGAGCGAACATGAGGAGATTTATGGCATGTTGAATGGAAAATATTTCATTATCAATATTCCTACGTGGCTGTAACTAAAAATAATTTTCTTTTAACTCAGTCAAGTTGCACAAGCAGCTCAAATTCTTCTGATTTTTCTGCCTCCAGAAACAACTGCACTACCGAATCTAATCGAATAAATCAGCTACGTTAGTCAGTTAGCTGACAGAAGCTAGGACTGAAGAGCGTTGTCATGGTTGTCATGGATGGGCCACTTTTATATCAGGAAAATAAGCACTTATAGTGCACATCTTGTGCTTTTTCCAGATGAAACAAAGCCAGCATGTGTGAAAGCGCGATTAGAAGAGTACACTGGCATGCCCAGGTGATGAACTCTGAAATCTGTTGGTTATTCATGGATCTTGTAGTGATCATTAGATCAGTTGGTGATCTAATGTTTGTTCCTGTAAAAATAAAACACATCAGCGGTGGAGATGTAAGATGCATTCTGGGAATCTCCTCAGCGCTTTGAACTTACTTTGGCTAAAAGGAGCAATATTGTGTGTAGGAGTTTCCTGGGAGGTGAAGATGGTCAAATGCACGCGCACACACACACACACACACACACACAAATACATGCCTGATCCTGGACACAGCACAGTCCCAGTGTCAGCAGTCTTTGATCACACAAGCCTTACCAAGGTCAAAGGACAATCCAAAGCTCTTCCGGGTCAGTGGTCAACTAATTGCAGATTGTAAACTGAATTGTTTCATCAGTGGACGTTAACACAAACGACGACGAGCATCAAAACCTCAACACTTAAAGCTGCTTAAAGCTAACTTACTAATGCTATTTCTGCCTCTGGTGCCATTCACCTCACTGTTTTTCTTTATGAATGGATTTTGTAGCGTGTGTGTGTGTGTGTGTGTGTGTGTTTTGTTCTCCTGGTTTGCTTTGCTGAGTTTTTCATGTTTGTATTGCAAGCTATTCATGTTCAAGCGTTGTTGTTTTGGTAGATTAGTGGTTCTGTGTGGTTCATTGGCTGTAATTGATGTTGCGGTTACGCTGCTATATTTCACAATAGCTACTCATTACAGCACTCTTTTCCCAATAAATTCCCAAAACCATTTTTTTTTATTAACCAATTAGCTTAAACATGATCTGGATAGTATTTGCTTTTATTCCTGACACAAATGCCTTGCTTTTCACAAGATTACTGTAAGGTAGTAGAACCTTTCAAAACGTGACGCTATGAAAAAAACCTGAGCTAATAATTTGCGTGGACCTTATTAAGTATTGCCAACTAGATTACACACAAACAGCACAATTAAATCAAACCAACTTAATATTCAGATGCCTTACCAGTACCCTGCTAAAGAGCGAACACGTTTTAACACTCACATTCATTTTTTCTTAAAAGCAAATTGCTAACTTAATATAAATCATTGTGGCTAGTGTGCTAGAGCAAAAATGCGCTAGCATGCAACGTAATTGTCAGCAGTTACAAGGAGAATAAAATGCTAGTCACTCAATTAATATATTTGTCTCCCTGATTTGGTGTCTTGGAAAATGTTTTAGTTGGCGCAAGTCTAATTTTGCCTGTAGTTGAGTGGCTAAAGGAAGCCGTGAGGTAGTGGTGGCTCGCTCTCTTACAGCTCTGGACTTCTGATTGGAAGGTTGTCAGCTTGAATCCCGGTACAGCTAATCTGCTGTACAGCTTAAGTGTAAGTTGCTTCTGGCAAACGAACGAATATAAATTGTAAACTGTCCTGTTGACTGATCCTGCTGGAGAGTCCAGATGTCTGACGCAGCATTGCGATTTCAGATCTTTGGTTTCACATCGATCGGTGCCGATTCCCTCCCTTCTCTTATGTCAACTTCCTCCATTTTCAGGCATATGACATTCTCAGTGAACACACTCACGCCACAAAAGTGAGCTAATTACAGTGCTCCAGTCCTGTGGAAGTCTACATCGATAAGGTGGTCCGTGTCCTCCACTGACCATAACAACCCTTTCCCAACCATCAGGAAACTTGAAACAGGATGCAACAAGTTGAACCAATCATAAGCCCCAGACCAGAGAGTTCAACAGGACATGGATCTGCTGTCTGGACTGCTCCTGTGCCAAAAACAGCTTTCACACTTCACCAAACGTACCAAACTCTCAGGGCAAATGGCTCTGAGTCCAGAAAAAACACAAGTGTGAAAACTGGTGAAGCAGTCTTGTTCTAGCTCGCCCTGTCATAGATTTTCAGTTCCATTTGTTCTTTATTCCTCTGGCGGACAGTGTTTTGTGAAGTATACCTGAGGCAGAATCCCAGCTGAGCACTCGAGAGTTAAAGCTTTTGCTCTGGCAGTCCTGGGATTTGAACTCGCAGCCTCCTGGTGACACGATCTTGCATTTTTACACAAGAATGGCGATAATTTTTTTTTCCTTCCAGTGAGTCATTCTCTCTCAGACTCTCTCAGTACGACATCTGGCTCTGGTCTGGCAGCGTGTCGTCTTGTTTGTGGAAGATTGTGGAGCGTTCAGTCTGACCACAGGACAGCAATCATGTGGTCAAACATCGTCTCTGCGCCACGGTGGGAAAAATGCAAGCAGTGGATTTTACTGCACACAACAGCTTCATGCTACATAAATACTTCAACAGCTTCGTAAAGACACTGAGGGCCAATTTGCTAAACATTTCCGAGCAGGTTTGGAAATCTTCACAACACAAGAGTCAGAATCGGAGATTTCACTGAATAGAACTGACATTGTGGAAATACTACTACAGCAGTAAATAAATACCGAAATAGTCTGTTGTGGACGAAAATGATTTTGACGCAACAGATTTTTGAGCAGTTCATTTTAAAAGTGTGTAGTCTCCTCTGGTTTTGCCACATCAGAGTCTCAACCCGAGGCAAGTGACACCACACGATTGTCCAATTATCTTCCCCAACTTCCATACCCTGTGCAAAGTCAAACACGTCTGATTTCTGGCCAATCAAAAGCATGCATGACTGAATCTGTGACTGTAAATAATGTAACTTCCTGTTTAGTCATTATCAGTTTACCTGCTAGCTAATAATTACTTCAGGACTTGTATGGTAAACAATTAGGCAGTTAGAGTATTAGACCAGAAAATTGCAATACATAGTGGGATATAAAATGTTTTTTTGTATTTTGTGTGTGTGTGTGTTTTGTTCTGCTGGTTTGCGTGGAAGTAAACGACGAGAGATTTGCCTGAATTCTGCTTCATACTGTATTATGTCATGATTTTATTCCTGATCTAGGTTTGGGATAAATGGTGGAGAATGCAAACCGATTGCCTCTGGACTATAATTGTTGTTAGCGTGCTAGTGTTTGTGAAAGAGTTTTGTTGAAAACTGATCACATCTAGCCCTGTTGGACCTCCAGCTCTGACATAGGGTGCTGTGGAAAATACGATTATAAATGCACTGTGTTACGGTTTAGACAATATAGAGCCTTACACCCAGACCAGATGCTGTGTGTGTGTGTGTGTGTGTGTGTGTGTGTGTGTGTGTGTGTGTGTGTGTGTGTGTTGACTACACTGCCTGGACCTGGGTCATAAAACTGTCAATTGGCTGCCAGAATTCAGTTTTGGGTTTTGTTCAGATCGCCACTGTCTGTTTTAATGGTCACAGCTCTGATTATTCTAACATCGTCTCACTGATCTTTCAGACATTTATCATTTAAATTCATCAGCACTGTTTATATACTTACAAAATGATGAGTGGAATGTGCGAGGAATAAATCACGCCGTGTTGTGCTGTTATAGGAAAATAACCAACAACAGGTTGGTGTGAAGAAGTGGAGTTACTGTTTCACCCTGAAGTTGATTATTTTCCAATAACAGTATGTTACCAAGTGTTTTGTTCCTCTTATACCACAGCAACTTACTAACAAGTACAATTTAATTCATTAAAGAGCAACACACCATCTTTTTATCCAGTTATAGTTACATTTACCTGTTGTGGAAAGTCCACAAAACACTATAGTTCCTGTTATCAGTTTATTGGATAATTAAATTCTTGGCTTTCAAAAAGGGTTCTTTAAGGGTTCATTGGATAAATAAGGGTTCATAGCTTCCAAAAAAGGTCCTTCAGTGGCTTATAAAGGATTCATTGGAAAAAAGTCAGGGTTACTGGCCTCCAGAAAGGCTTTCATTGGCTGTCTAAGGGTTTTGAGCTTCCAAGAAAGGTTGTTAAAGGGTTCTTTAAGGGTTCACTGGATAACTAAGGATTCTTAGTTAAAAAAAGGTTGTTCAAGGGTTCTTCAACGGTTCACTGGATAATTAAGGGTTCCTAGCTTCCTGTAAAATGGGTCATCAATGGCTTATTAAGGATTCAGTGGATAAATCAGGGTTTCTGGCTTACAAAAATGGTTCTTTATGGGTTTTTAAGTGTTCATTAGATAATTAAGGGTTCTTAGCTTCCAGTAAATTTTCTAGGAGTGGAGTGTGTAGGGCCCTGCTGTGTTTGCATTGTGTGTTTTGAGGCAGGGCTTTGTGTTTTCATTTCCCTCAGCTGTAGGCCACATCAAATCCACTTTTCTAAGAGTAGCATGCTGGAACCTGGTTAGCTATGAATGTTTGTTCTGCTAGTGATAAAACACTGTTTTTGCTAAGTGAGTCCAGGGTTCTGAACACATCTGCCCCAAACAAAAGCTTTACTGTAGAGAGCAACTACATCCATGTCCTCAGAGAGGCCAGAATTCATGAATATAAAATCGCCAGTTTATATGATTTAGAGCTGATCAGTCGAGGTTCACATTAGTGAGTCTCCCTATACATAGATTTACACCAACTCAGAAATTCTTGTACGACAAACTTTTTTTTCAGGACTAACTTGAATCTCATGATCATTATCTTTCTTGAGTAAATGCTCTTGCAACCAATTTACAAATACATTTTTTTCTATTCTGATAAATGAGGTGAAATTAAACTTCTAATCAGAATCCATCAAACTGCCCTTCAGTTCCAGCTGATGTCCTGGTTGATCCCACTTATTTCCTGTGTGTTTTATTTCTGCATTCTCATTGGCTGTTATCCAATCAGTGTAATTACTGCTTGTTGTGTTTTGAAGATTGTAAAGATTGTGAAGAAAACATGGCATATGAGGTTTAGCCTAGAGTGAAGGTGTTATACAGAAACTCCAAGAATATTTTACATGGCGAAGAGACTAAAGAGAGCAGCACTGATCCACGCTCCAATCCTGTAGTTATCTTTTATTTAAGATTTCATTCTGTGGCATTAACCTCTTAAACTCAAGAAATGTTGTTGGTTAAAGATGCAAATTCCTCACCTTTCCTGTTAGTGTCACTGCACTTATGGAATAATTCATAGCATGAATAACATGCTTTAGGGTGAATAACTGAATAATAAGCCGTGGCAGTGGCTCATATCAGGAATTGGGTCTTGGGTTTGATCCCTGGCTGAGAACTGGGATGCTAACCCAGAGCTGTAACATCTACTACTGCCAAAATATTTCATCTGAAGGTGCTTCAGGCATGTTAGAGCACTGCACTGATTAGCAGCTTTGCAACGGATAAATAAATGCTATAAAAAAAAAAAACATCAGATTAGAGTACTGAGCTTTCTTTTCTTGGACTCCTCATCATTGGCTCAGTTGCTAGAGATTGAAACCTGGATGAAACCTGAAATTGAAACCTGATTAATATTAATGCTAATGCCTCGATGTGACTGGAAGTGACACACCCGAACAGCGAGAATCATGTTCAAGTTGCCCGAGTTGCAGCTAACGCGTTGATGACATTCTGACTCGTCATTCTGGTTGTGTATTGGATATGTGGCTTAAATCTTGTGTTTGTGTCTACACAGCTTGGTGAAATATCAGCCCTATTATGGATTTGTATGGAAGTTGAAGTTCTATGCCATTATTTCGAGTTATTATCTCATCGTTTCGACTTTGTATTCAAGACCTCACAATCTATCAACTCATTTATTGAATATTTGTGTATAAGTCTTAGTTTATTTTGCATTCTGTTTCCCAGACACTTAGAAACCAAGATGTTGTTTTACTGGAATTCAGCTGATCTATACAGTATATAGGCCATAAATTTTACGTAACGAGTTTGTTACATTGAAATTTACAGCTTAGTGCTTAGCACTTCAACACAGAACATACCACTTCAATCTTTCCTTTTTTTTAATGCAACTTGTGGTTCAGGGCTTCGGTAGATTTTGGTCATTTCAACCTTGTAATGTGAACGTAGCCTTATTCCATACTTAATGTCATACAGACATGATCTTATGAGAAAGAAATAGTTTTCTGTCAGAAAATCACTTTACTATTGTGAAATTAAACATTTCTCTTTCTTCTTGTTTTTTTTTTTTTTCAGGAGAGCCCTCCTTCTGCTCCTGTCAGTATGTTTCACTATGCTATCTGCAGAAGAACATTCACAAACTCAAGGTGAGTTGTCTGTCTGTCTGTCTGTCTGTCTGTTTTTCTGTCTCCCTCTCAAACAAATGCTGAAACCAAGAAAGTCCAAGATGTTAGTTTGTCCATGTATGAAAGGTTATGAAGTCCCTCTGTCTTCCCTCTGTGCCGTCTCGGCATGTCTGCTCTTGCTCTGTGAGAGGTAGAATGCAGCCTGAATGCAGAACAGCTTCCTCTTCCATGGAAAAGAGAGAGAGAGAGAGAGAGAGAGAGAGAGAGACACGCACACTGTAACCATAACAACACTATTACCAGTCCTAGTTAGTATCAGTAACTATCTAGTAACTAACTAGTTTAGCTTGCTCTCTAGATTAGATTTATTATTCTCAGTAATGCAGTTGAAATAAAGATTGGTGTAACTCCGGTGATGAGGAGGGTGTTTGTCTTCACTGTAGCTTTGGAGGAAGAGAATTTGAGCCGCTTATGTGACTTGACTGAGTTAAAGTGAGTGAAAGTCCCAAAAAAATACACACCCTGTTATTTTTAGTTGCAGCAACATTGGAATATTGGAAATATTTCCCATTCATCACGTTGTAAATCTCCTCATATTCACTCACTAACTCACCAACACTTTGTCCTCCATGTTTGTTTTTCTCACTTGCCTCCTAAATTGTGATCTGACTAATCGGGAGGTAAAAAGCGCTCAGCGTTACTTGCTTCTGAAAAGCTGAACTTATTTAAACCTCGGAAGCTCCAGTGTGACCAGAATTTTTTATTTTTTTTAAAAAAATGGCTGCATCCATGAGCTGGAGATTGAGAAAGCACCTCAAGTTGGTGAAGATAGCAGATTCCTCAGTGAGCAGAGAGAAATTCCTGCTCTACATCAGACACATTAACGAGTGTTCAGTCTGAGATAGAGGGGTAACAGGAAGTGGAGTGGAGGAGAGCCTCAGGCCTGTGTGTAGGAACGGTGAGGGAATGCACTGTTTATAAAGACCACTTCGAACCGGCTGTGAGAACTCATTACGCTTCAAGAAAAAAAAAAAAACTGCGATAAAACTGCGTGTTTATGTAACCTTAAATTTCCTCTTGGTCGTTAACATTTATATGAACAATAAAACATACTGAATGATAGCAAGGCAGATGTTGGAAAGTTACTGTGCAATGAAAATAATAATAATAATAATAACAATAATAATAAGAGATGGCATGATAACACTTTCTTTTCTGATATTGACACTGACACTAAGACATCGATATTGATTTCCTTTAAAAACGAATAAGCTTTAAAATTGTCACTTAACAAAATGGAGGGAAAAACACATAGCTAAAATAGAAAAACTAAGAAATAGCTTTTAAATTTTGTTTTTATTCAGTTAAACACACAAAAAAATAATTTCCAGTGCAAATGTAAATAAATACAATATAGTCTCTTTATATGTAAAAAAAAAAATTTTCCAGTTCCAAAAAATCTCAAATCTACTCCATTGGATCGAATTCTGTTTTGTTCTGTTTTTCTTCAATATCACTCAGTACGTTTTGCTGGTATCGTCCAGATACTGATCCTGGGTATTACATCACTGTCATCTAAAAACAAATTAGCACTACAGGTCACTGTACAAAAAAAAGACAATTTTTGATGAAAACATGAAGAAAACATTGGACAGTTCAGGAATAAAAGTTCAACAATAGAGCAAAAGGGAGGAAAAGGAATGATGATACAAAGTCATTGGACAATAAATATGAAGAACATCAAATTAGGAATTGCATTCAAGCAATGTCTCTGAAAACATTTGGAAGAATGTTAGTGAGTGAGGCCCATTTGTTACGTCAAAGTGGTTTTTATGGGTTGCATGGTTTCTCTTTAATGCCGTCCATGTCTTTGGAGTCATAGCTCTGAAAAACTTATTGGACGACCTATACCTGAGGTCAAAGTTCACAGAGTCAGCCATGTGGAACCTGCCTGGGACGTGATCTGTGGTGCTTTGATGTCTGAGCAGAGGCAAAGGTTTAAAACGAGTACTGGATGGTTTTAAGAGTTTTTTAAAGGAATCTTACTCAGGAAGTGGATGGAGTTCTTCTGATAATGTAACGAATAACATCCTCGGTCTGGTCTGAAAAAAAGAGACAGACACTGGGTTCTTCAAGTGTTCTTTGGAAATTTCAGGTTTCAGGAATAGTTCCAACCTTTCAACTGTCAGCTTCTACATGGACTTTTAAGTGACAAATAAGGAAGCCTTAAGAGTTATAAATTTAATCTTTTTTTTCTCAAGGTGCTTTCACAGCTGTAGTGTTTATTTCAGTTTGAATGAAAACCTGGTGTGTTCTCCTCCTTGGTGTGGTTCAGGATGCAGGTTCTGTATGTAACACAGCAATCACACTCAGGCATGTCTGAGGGCATCTGAGGGAGGTGGTCTTGGTCTACTTCCACTCTAGTGAGAATTGTGATTCGATTGAGCTGCAAGGAAGTGAATCAAACATATTGGGTTGAAGCATTTATTTGTGTGTTCTGGAAATGAGGACTACATACTGTAGAATCCAAAATCAAATCAAATCCACTGCAAAGATAATTTCATGCAAATGTTACATGAGGTCTGATCAGGGTCTAAACCATGGGAAAAACAGTGATCCTGCTGGGACGGGAAAAACAGTGATCCTGCTGGGACGGGAAAACCAGCGATTGTGCTGAAACGGGAAAACCAGTGATCCTACTGAGACGGGAAAACCAGTGATCCTGCTGAAATGGGAAAACCAGTGATCCTGCTGAGACGGGAAAACCAGTGATCCTGCTGAAATGGGAAAACCAGTGATCCTGCTGAGACGGGAAAACCAGCGATTGTGCTGAAACGGGAAAACCAGTGATCCTGCTGAGACGGGAAAACCAGTGATCCTGCTGAAATGGGAAAACCAGTGATCCTGCTGAGACGGGAAAACCAGTGATTGTGCTGAAACGGGAAATCCAATGATCCTGAAGGGATAGAAAAACCAGTGAACCTGCT
This sequence comes from Pangasius djambal, assembly GCA_022985145.1. Taxonomy (NCBI): domain Eukaryota; kingdom Metazoa; phylum Chordata; class Actinopteri; order Siluriformes; family Pangasiidae; genus Pangasius; species Pangasius djambal. The sequence continues at coordinate 23,107,650 of CM040990.1, forward strand.
TGGATGGGAAAACCAGTGATCCTGCTGTGACAGGAAAACCAGTGATCCTGCCGGGATGATTACTAGACTGTGTCCCATATGCACAAGCTTCTTGTAAAAGGACCTTTTCACTAAATTTGCAACAAACAGGAACCATATCTTCATATCTAGGCAGCAGAATTTGTTGAGTGTTTTATATTGATCAGGGCCCCAGAAAGGGGTCAGGTAATGGATCACACAGATACAAGTGCGAGTGGTGTTAGCATTTCAAAAAAACAATCTCCAAATTATCAGATCAGTGTCTAGCAGTAGCGCGTCTGGTGTTATAATACAGTATGGAGATATTTCGCCACTCGACTGAGAAGCTTAATCAGTTCAACTTAGCATCAGGAAAGTCACTGGTATCTATATATGGTTCAAATTGTCATACTAGACAACACCATGAGCTGGAGAACGGAAAAACCAGCACAAACTCCTGCTGTTGGGATTACTGGGCTGGATCTCAGATTTACAAGCTGAGATTGATGAATTTAATCCTAGCACTGAAGGGAAGACCTAATCTAAGATCTATACTATTCCTTTGAAATGTTTAATAAATCTGGGTTAAGGTGTAGGTGCATGAGCAGTGGACCAGCTCACACTGTGTTTCTGCAGCAGGCAGGAAACAGAGGAGCTTTTGAACAGCTTGATCATGTCAGAGCAGGGATCATGGAGGTCCAGCAGCAGGGCAAGTCATTTTCATTACAAATCCAGACATTGGTTTTCTCGGATAACTCTTTCCCCTCTTTCCCTGTGTCCTTTCCTGTTCTGAGAGAAAATACATGCTGTTTTACTGAAAAGAAACATGGGCCAAAATGCTGACTCACTCTTCAAGAAAGCACCCAGTGTCCTCTGTTTCTTTTTGTTTTTGCATTTTATCCTGGACAGATCCTGGATCCATGACTTGAGTTCACGGATTATGAGTAAAACAGAGATGTGATGTTACGTCCAGGATTCCGTTGTGTTATGGAATTGTGTCCATGTCCTAGTTTTCATACAAGCATATGGGGTTATTTGTGTTTCAGATGTTAACAGATCTTTGATTAGGCTGCATTGGAAAATAAGGAATCATGAATCTTCTTTGTTTTCTCTGCTTCACTAATTCAAACCTGCTGTAGTCTGATGCCACATGTAGAAATAAATTGCCCGTTGCATGTTTTTTATATATAGAACTCAAAACATCGCTTTAATATGTAATGGTTGACATACGAATGAAGTTCTGGACTTGCAACAGCTTTTTGTGTCTTTTGAAACGGTGGTTGTTCTATCCTGTAGCCCACTCTGACAATGCCGTAATAACTCTTGCCATTGCCATAACATTCCCAGGCTTGTCTGCGTATGGGAAAACGTTTGGGGTCGAAGTGAGGATGAAGTACCAGATCTTGTTGTATGAGCTTGTCCAAACAGAAGTAGAGTTTGTGGGAACTGAATCAGTATGGTATAGAGGAAGTTTAGATCTTTGTGAAAACAGTTCTTGAAGTAACTTTTCAGCCCAACTCTGAGAACTTTCCTTTCTGCTCCTCTTTGTCATTCCTTCATCTGGACCACAGCTGCTCCTGATGGCTCCGTGCAAAACCTTGGGGGTAAACTGATATCAGCGCACCAGATACTGAAGCAAATTGAGGGAAATCATGGGCAAAAAAATGGCTAGGGGTTATTTATGCTATGGACAACGTGCTTCTAGCAAAGTGGCATGCCTGTAAGTGGTTCAGTGTGCAAAGATCAAATATGTGCCTGAGCCTAAATCACTCTTTCATTGTCTCTTTTTTGTCTTTTTGTCTGTCAGGTGTAGATCTTATTCTCCAGCTGGGCCTGTCCAGCCGCAGAGACTTCACCCACTCCTCTTGGACGACCTCACCCCCCCTTATTTCTTCCCGCCCATCTCTCTCTATCCTTCCCCCTGGGGTCGGGGTGACTCTGGACCGTGATGCCATGATTGAAGCCCCTGTAGCGAGTGTCCTTCCCGCAGGCACGGAGAAGGAGTTTTCCCTGATAGTGAGCCTCAACTCCAAGCGTGCCACCAATGCCTTTCTGTTCAGCGTGCGGGATGGAATGGAACGGCTCCGGTTTGGTCTGCAGCTTCTGCCCAATCGGGTGGTGGTGTACACAGGTGACAAAGCATCCGTCTACTTCAGCTACGAAGCGCAGGACGGACGTTGGCACTCGTTTGCAGTGGCGGTGCATCCACGCTCTGTGTCATTCTTTGCCCAATGTGGGGGACTACACTACAGTGAAGAGACACTGACCAGGCCACGAATGGTGGTCTCAAATGGCCGGGTGGCCATCGGAAGGATGAGCTCCAGGGCAGCACAGTTTGAAGGCTCTCTGTGCCAGCTGGAGATATATCCATCAGCGCAGGTCGCAGCACATTACTGTGACTATGTTAAAAAAAACTGCAGACTTGCAGACACTTTCCGATCTCCATTCCCTTCCACATCACCTTCCCTAATGTCCTCCACGACCTCTCCTACTCCCTCTGAAACACACACACAAAACCCAGCCAACTCCACTCTCAGGAACTCTATAGGCGAAATTAACCCTACAACTGCGTCTTTTTGGAATACACTGACATCGAGTACCGCTCGGACTGTTGGTCCATCTCCAAGCCCCTTCAGGCCAAGGCACTCCCCAGATCTTACTCCAAGAACTACTACGAGCACCCCTCCAAGTGAAGGTGGACCCTATGAGGAGAACAACACTGAGGATCAGCGGCTGCTGGGAAGACCCCGTGCCACTCGGGCCACTCCAAACCTGATCTCTCACCACAGGAAGAACCAGCTGAGTAGCGACAATGACTCCCAACATCCAAATCTCTCAGAGTCTCAAATGAAGCTGAATGGTGCGACCTTATACAGACAGCAAGGGTACAACAACCAGCTTGAACGTCTTGAGGAATACGGCGAGGAACGGACATACGACTCAGGAGTATACGGATACGACTATGGATTTGAGGATGGAGACTATTTTTTGGACTATGATGGTTTTGATGGTCTGAAAGGGGATCCAGGCCCTCCGGTGAGTATCTCAGCCGTCATTTCATAGCCCGTGTGTGTTTGTGTATGCACGTCAAAGTGGCGTTTTTTTAAAACCTTCCCAAGGCATGCAGGAGCAAAGTTCTGCATGAAAAATGAGCCAAACGGCAAAACATAAATATCCAAACTAATTTATTTTCTTTTTAGACGTTCTTGGAGAGCTTTGAGCACTTGGCTGCATTTCTAAGTGCTTCCCTGAGTGAATCAGGGGAAGAAATGAATAGAAATGTTTGGCAGCTATAGATGCTGATTTAAGAAGCGAGACAGTCATGTCCAAGCGTCTTTCCTTTTCACCTCTAGAGAAACTGAAACACAGCCAGCAGGGAAGGACAGCTGATTGTGCAGAGAATGCGCTGAGATTTCTAAACAGATCATTTGGATCTAGTGATATCTCAAAATTGGTCTTTGGAGAGTTATTAGATTGCTAGCCAGAGAGGTAGACCTTTTACAGTGGGGTGGCCAGATTTTGCCCGACAACTTTACTGGGGTGGCACAACAGCCAAAATACAAACCAAAATCCTTAGAAAATCATAATCATAATGGATCATAATGAGGCTCCCCCTATCTGTGCACACATGTAAGCAACATTGTTTGTTGTCTAGCAATCCTATGAAGTACGCTAGTGTTACGAATTCAATATTGTTAGCTAATGGTATGCCTCCAAATAATGAATATTTTAATGTAAAAAAGTTTGACCAATGTTTGCATGTTGTGGTCAATAGGGCCTCTAAACTTACTTGTTCTTGCACAATTTTACACTCGTTGACAATCCTCTCCATTGGACAATGATGAAATGAATTTCAAAATTTCCCAGAGATATATCTGGGAAACATATCTTGGTGGGGTGGCCATACTTCATACTAGTAGGAGAGTTCATCTCATGTGATGTGTTGTTCATGTTGTAGATAGAATTTGAAGAATCCTCAGAACAATCATTTCTTTCAGACATGTCAGTTGTGTTAATGTATTTTTTGTGAGAGGATCCACTGAACGTGAGGGTTTTTGAAGACACACACACACATTTGTAAAGAAACAAAAACCCACACATATTAACCTTTGAATTTATTAAATATATTGCTTCGTTTCTTAAGTTATCCCTTGAGTCGTAAGAGCAATCGATGCCTCAGACTTTCCATAGCACACACTCTCTGTGTGTATATGTGTGTTTATCTCTGTGTGTGTGTGTGTGTGTGTGTGTGTAATAGTGAAACTGGGGAAAACAGCTGACTCTGAAACATAGCTGCTCTGGTGTTGGAGTAACTTTCTTTCCAGATGTTACACCTACACACACACACACACACACACACAGAGTAGTGGTAGGCAAGCAATGTCAAATTATAATGTCTAATTTGGTGTTGCACTGATCAAATATATATATTTTATATATATATACACTCATAGATATAGATAGTATAGTCAATTAGTTTAGCACCATTACCACAAACTGTCACACTAGCCTAACATCATAGTGGCTTATGAGAGACTGTTTTTTTAGTGGCTTTTGGATCTGGGGATTTTTGTTTTTTTTGTCGAATATGGTCAACATGGATGACACTCGTGCCATTTATGCATGTAATCATTTATGCATCAATCGTGCCATTTATACATGTAATTTGTGCTCATTATTGTCTCAATTCGGCACATTGCTATTGCGCAAATCTTGCACTAAAGCGGACTAGTGTATTAAAAAAAAAAAAAAAACATTCGTCCAAAGATCTTCATTCAGGCACGAAATGTGAGCGCATTCAAAATGGTTGTTTTTAATGTTACTACATGGTGTTTTGTGTTACAATTTATTGAGTTGTTATTGTACTTGAATTTTTAATCCAATAACACTAACATTCGCATAGAGGCTACACAAAGTATGATTCATATGGACTAGTTCAAATGATTCATTAAAAAGAATCAGCTCAAAAGAACAATTCGTTCACGAGCTGCGAGTATTACGCCGCCCTGCATTCACACAGAGCCGGGCGATATAAAGATATAATATTCATATCGCGATAAATGACTTTACGGTATGCTTTTTCTGTAATATCTTCGATTTCATGATATACATTTAGTGCATTACTTCTTTTTTAAGAATTATAAAACTGACAAGAGGCAGCTGATTTAATGGAACAATTTTGTACTCAATTGTAAAATTTTAACTTTTTTTTCTAAGAGGTATAAGAGGAATAAAACACGCTGTTATAGGAAAATAATCAACTTCGGTGTGGTAACAGTAACTCCGCCTTTATTCCTTACATATTAAATTGTTGACATATTATGGATGTTTGTCTGAATTTATTCATAACAACTAATTCTTGCCCCATTGTATTCCCTGGTCATAGTGGACAGTTACGAAACAATAAAATGTAAGGCAAATATAGTAATTATTAGTTTAGTATTATTTTTAATATTAATAACACACTAACATTTGTGTCTGAATGTCATGTTGAGTGATATACATACATTATATTTCCTGTTTAAATGTGAAAATGTTGACTTTTTTTTATTATTTCTGTGTAATTGAGCAGTGAGTAACGAACTTATAAATGCAGAGTCTCATAGTTTGCGATCAAAAAAACAATCCAAATGTGTATTTAAATCCCATTTATGGTTAAATCACCAAGATTTCTGCATATTTATATTGATCTGTCCTTTGCCCACAGGTGGAGTTGTTTTTTTTTTTTTTTTGTGGTTGCTTTCTGTTCATCACATGTCAGTGTGTGAGCTGAGTTGTATTAAATGAATCTTTGCTTTATAATGAGATACGTTTTGGAACCAAGTCTGCGGCTTTATTCCAGCTCCAAACGTATCACTAATGAGCGCTAATGCAGATGCAGAATGCAGAGAGTTAATGCAGAATTGATGCAGTGGTTTATGGGGACGTTTCTGTGGTCACGTGCCAAAAAAAGCTCAAAGTGGAAGCTGCGTTTTGGAAAAAGAGATTGCTGCTCTTGGCATTAAAAGATAATGCCTGTCTTATTTAGAAGGTAGCGTAAGGACAGAGCTGTCCTGTAGCGTTCCTTATGATAGACAACTTTAAAAAGGCAAGCCCATCGTTCAAGTTTCTAATTTTTAAACATAACAAAGTAGAACAAATGATCAGGTAATTATCATGTTATAGAAATGTAACGTCAGCACAGGTCTACTAATCATAAGTAGTCATGGTAGTAGCATTATTAGCAGCTATTTTCGTAGCATTACAATGGGTAATTCTTATAAAATATTTAAATTGTGTTAATGAGATAAATAAAGAACATTTCTGAATTATAATTATTATGTTAATAGGAAGGTTTATTGAAATATCTATAGCAGTCCGCTAGTAGATGGTAGCACACGCTAAAACAGTGAATCTGGTATAACGTCTTTTTGTCCATACCGATAAGGAACATGTGAGAAGTAAGGAATAAAACACTCCGTGTCGTGCTGCTAAAGTAAAATAATCAACGACCAGGTGGTGTGATGAAGCGGAGCTACTGTTACCACCCAGAAGTTGATGATTTTACAGCTTGTAATGGTACATCCACATGTGTTTTATTCTTCTTATACCACAGCAGTTTGCCAAATTAGAATTTTTTTTATTTATTAAAGCATGGCACGTCATACTTTTTAGTCATCTGTGTCCACAAAACAAGTTAGCTCCTGTTCTCGCTTACGTTACAGCAGCTATAAACAGTCTTTCCCTCAAAATCCTCTCTTTACACTCTCTCTCTTGAGACGTTAATAAGACAAAAAAAAAAACACAGAAAAAACAAGAAGCCACAAAGAAGCGTAAACTCCTCTGTCCTGAAGATGTCGGAGAACCTGAACTGTTACAAAGCTCTGACACTGGAGACTCCTTCCAGTGAAATAAACGTTTCCTCACAGAAAAACAGCTACAAGTTTGAATTAGTTTATGTGGAACGTCTGCTGTACCTGCGAAAGAGCTGTTACTATAGAAACGATAAGATTTGAATATAAATGAGCGCATTAATATAAACCTGTGATTTGTAGTTGTTAATTAATCAACACCTTCTGACCAATCAGAATCGAGAATTCGACATTGCTGTGGTATTGATCAGTGTATTAAACATAATTTACACAGAATATGATGCGACAGAGCGAACGACTGAACAGCACTGTTTCCTATAAGACTGATGCTCATTTGCTCGTCTCTAAGGTGATCAGTAATCAGATTCCCGTCACGTGTTCATACTGATGCTGGTGTAAAAGCTGATGTCGTCCATGGATCAAAACCGACTGCGCTGGTTAGCTAGCAATAGCATCGGACATGGTGTATTTGTGTTGGCGTTTCGAGATTTAAAAAATGTAACCACCATTTTTCCTCAGTACACAAATTCCTATGAGAAGACTATAGTCACGAACAGTGAAGCAGCGTTTTAATAATTTTATCTAACCTTAAGGCTAACTTTTAGTGTTTAGGGTTAAAAGATTTATTGTTTGGGTGAGTAATAAATATTTTACCTTTGTCAATAAATATGCTTGAAAAGGTGTGACAGGATACCTGTATATATTATGACTGTCGTGTCTATGCGTTGAACTCCATTCCCCAGAGTGCACTACGGCCTACAAACATGGCCACCACGGACTACGAATCCCAACAGACACGTTCACATTCACCTGATTACTGATTATGCGCACCGGGTTTCAATCATACACACACTATGATAGAAATGTCTGTGTCCATCTCGTCCAGTACGACAGTCGGCTAATCACGTAATGTAATATTCAGCGTTTTTACCGAATATCAGGTACTATATCAGACCCTGTTCACACATAAACCTTTCTAATATATTTTTGTGGAATTTCCCACGATGTTGATTCTGCCTTGCGTTCACACTTAACACTCCTGCATAGAAGTGCGTGTTTCATAGGAGCTCAGGTTTCAGCTCCTTGTTCTCGCTTTGCGTTAAAAACAGTGCAGTGCTGGACAGGAGACGGTTAGTAGTGAGCAGACATGTCGGGGGGGGGGGGGGGGTGTTTACGGGTCACAGGCACATTTTCCTCCTGAAAGAGGGAGAGAAACACAGACTTGGCCTGGAAAACATGAGGTTTCACTTACGCCATGCATCTTGTT